>JAYMTF010005890.1:0-10994 GCA_036897485.1 Pelargonium nanum | reverse complement strand
AATGCCATTGGATTTCACTCAAACTAGTAAAATAGCCCCGTGCGTTGCACGGGGAAAAACTTAACTATTACCATACAAAAACAAATTATAAAAAAATATGAACATTATTAAAATTTAGTTTTATTTTATGTGATTAACCATATTTTTTTTCTAAACTTATTAGGGTAGTTTGATTTTTAACACTCATAATTGTATTCAATAAGATTTTTAGTCTATAAACCTAGTTACAATTAGTGCCATTTCGCTGGTATTGTAAGAGCAGGTTATTTGTTATTTTTTTCCTTCACATTTTCCCATTTTCATGAGTAAAATTTCTAAAATACTTATTTTCTTAAAAGTCCTGTCCAATTTTTGATATTCTTGCCTTGATGAATTGAAGGAAGTGGTGAGTAAACAACAAATTAAGAACAAATAAATAAAAATTATTGTAAATAAAGCTTGTTATAAACTTATAGTTATTACATATTGGGTGAGAGACTAAGAGTACACAAATTCTTAAGTGAGAGTACCCTCATTTGTCCTTGTTCTTTTTTTCTAACCAATTTGTCCATGTTCTTAATTCTCTTGTAAATTTGCAAGAAAACATAATTGAAAATACAATAATTAGAAAAACAAACTCTTAATTCTCTCTTAGAGACATCCAAGAAAAACATAATTGAAAAATGCAATAGCTAGAAAATTAAATTTTTAGTTGTCTTATAAACATGCAAAAGAAAAAAAAAACACAATTGAAAAATACAACAATAAGAAAACAAACAATACAATAACATATATAAGAAAAATAAGATATCTTGTTAGATTTTTTAGCATAAATTTAGTCTACCAAATCATAATTCAAATGTGTTGAAGGGAATTTGATTAAGTATTGAAACCTAGCTATAACTAAACAAAATGGCTAGTGACTTTTCAAATACCTAATACTCATATTAGCTAAACGATTTGATAACTTAAGTATTCTTCCTCCATATTAATATATCTTGTATAATTGTGATTGTAATATTAAATGTTTTTTTAACTGAAAATATTTAATGTTATTAATAACTAATATTAGTTGGTGAAGTTGATAATTCTAACATATGAGAAATGAAAAGATATACAATGAGAGAGGTTGAAATGATTTGATTTGGTTATGTACCAACATCTAATTATGTCATCCCACCAATTTTAACACATATATGTCTTGATTTGGTCTAATGGTTTGATTTCCTTACATGCTATATCACACTCACTCTTGCCTTCGTTCTTTGAATCATCTCACTATTTTCTTTGTTTTACACACAGTGAACTAAATGAAATGTTTTCTAAATGTCCCGGATAAAATAAAATTGAATTGGTAAATTTTCCATTCTGCTTCAAATTTTGATTCATATATGTTGTATTTAGGTTTAATTGGTTGTAGTAAAATTAAAATAGAGTCTATTCTATTTTCTCTATTATAAAACCTAAATTTATAAGACTCAATATTATGCAAATTAATATAAAAATAACATACAAATAAAAGTTGGCTCATACTAAATCGGTGGGTAAATTTAATGGTACATATAGATTCTTGCATATTCATTTTAAAAAACATGAGTTTATAATTAGAAACATGGAATATATACTAAAAAATACCTGAGAATATGAGAACTTGTTTCTCTATTGTGAATTCGATCGGTGAATCAAATTTCTTGTAGCTTGACCATTTTATGTAATCCTGAGATTGCAAAATATATATAATCAATAACATGTATTTATAATAAGAAATAACAATTTAGGATCATATTACATATAAATAATTGAAGAATACATGAAATAATAACTTGATTCCTTGATATGAAAATCATCTAGTAACTAAAGAATCCTCAGAGATGGTTTTGATCTTGTGTACCTGAAGAAGAAAAAGAGATAAAAGTATGAAATAAGTTATCTGAAGAGGCTTGGATTTGTGGATCTACTATCTAGAGAAGAGGGAAAGGAGATTAGAGTATGAAGATTAATGGAGTGCATAAATAAAGGAAGAAAATATTTAATTGAGACTTTTCAATTTCTTGGACATCCTATTAGCTAATGTTATTTGATGATTGTATAGAAATGAAGCCTTCATCTATTACATTGTATCATATATATAATAGTGATTGTAATAGTAAATGTTATTATCAATTAGTATTAGTTAATAAGATTTTTTTTGTAACTCATGGAAAATCAAAAGTCATGAAGCTAGAGTGAATGAGAGAGCTAGAAATTGTTGGAGTTGGTGAGGTGGCAACTCCTAATGCAACCTCACCAACTTTAACATACATATGTATAGATTTATTTATTTATGGTTTTATTTGTTTATTTATTTGCAACAATCATTGCAATTCTATCATGCCCATGAGAAAAATGTTATACGAAGGAGTTGTTTCCCGAATTTGAACTGAATGTAGCGAGAGTTGCGTTTCAACGAGTGATGACATGTGAGTGTAAACTCTTACTAGCCAAAAAAATTCATGAAGGAATGAGAACGTTTGCGGCTTAGAGATTGCGGGTTCCATATGTTGAAGCAAGTTAAGATGGTAACAACTTGGGTAAGAGAGAATGTAAGGCCCTTGAGTATGATATGACTGTGACACGAGTTGTGGTTCAACAAAATGATGGTTTGTGAGTTCATCCTTTACTTGAATTAGTTCAAGTAGATTCTATTAATAACCTTCTCGACTTCAAGGATATCTCATCTTCGCGCTCTTTGACAATGGATGACTTAGATAAATTATAGCAAGAGTAACGCATATGGTGGGCAAATTACCAAAGTCGTCTTTGCGCAAGTTTGAATGAGTTGTTAGTTGTTCGTAGAGGAAAGATCCACTTTAGTTCAAACATTGGATCTCATTGACAGATTATGTAAGGGTTTTGCATGTGCGAAGGCTACAAATTTGCAAATTGTTGAAATCAAATGGTGCTATATCTTGGTGCAACAAGGAATAGTTAAAGCAGACAGATTTTTGTAACAAGGAATGTTTCCTTAAGTTCTGAGACTGCCAAGGGAACTAGGGAAGGCAAAAGATTCTGTGCGGCATGCATTGAAATGTATATACTGCAAAGAAAATAATTTTTCTATTTCACTTGCAAATCAAAGGAAATTAGTGTAGATAACATTGAAGTTGACAATCAGAAAATCCAGGAGCAAGAAGTAGTACACATGAGTTAGGTTGGCTTGTAGTACTTGGTTGGTACAAATGGCATCTTGGTGACGACCCCATCGTAGGCCTTTCCTCGCACCACAAGCTTCACTTTAGTGCCTGCCTTGTGCTTTCCCGATTTCACGTAACCCATGGCTATGTTCTTCTTCAGGCACGGGCTAAAGCCCCCGCTAGTGATCTCCCCAATGTTACTACTGCCTTCACCATCCAGGATCTCGCTGTGGCCTCTTGGAGGCGGCCCTGAGGAAGTGAAACCAACACGCCTCACAGAAGGACCATCTGCCAGTTGTTTGAGTATCACCTCTGCTCCTAGGAAGCCACCTTCTGCTCTTCTTCTCTTCCCGATGGCCCATGTCAGCCCTGCCTCTACAGGCGTCACATGTTGTTCCATGTCATTGCCGTATAAGCACAGCCCAGCTTCAAGTCGGAGACTGTCTCTAGCACCTAGCCCTGTCAGTCTTATTTTCCCTTCCGATTTTTCCAGGAGTGCTTTGGCAAGATCCACTGCATTCTCTGAAGGAACTGAAATTTCAAATCCATCTTCACCGGTGTACCTGAAGATCTCAGCAAAAGAGAAACAAGTAACCAACTACTCCTTCAGCTCTCTCTCCATTCTAATTCTAGGCAGCATAAAATGTTCTTATCTGAGGCCAACAGTAATTGACGTACTGCACAATGTTTCAATGTCTCAATCCAAAATGACTTGAATACATTCACAATTTCCATTACCTTTTAAGTCAAATTTTAATGAAATTGGAAAAAAAAAAAAAAAAAAAAAGAAGCTCTAAGAGTCCTTGCCCTTGCTATTTCTAAACCTCCAAATTCATATAGATAGAATGGGATTAGCTGAAAAGTGAAAAAGCAAAGATACCATTTAAGCCTTCAACATGTAAGTTGCCTATATAGAACCGGTGAATGGGAAATAGAAAAGAAGCATACCCTGTCCGAGTGAGATAGCAGGTGGTGCCGTTGATGTCCAGAATTCTGAAATCCCCAAAGTATATCTTGCTTAAGTCTTCTTTTGTTAGGTGTTGAAGAACTGGGGCAGCAAGAGGACCCTGCACCAAAAAAAATAAGAAAAACTTTTGTGAATGTCACTTCTAGCAACTTATCGAAGTACAAGACAAGCCGCATTGGAACAACGCATAAACAAGTAAAATGCTAAAGTTTACTACTTCATTAATCTAGAAGAGGTATTTGAGGATATTATCTTATAAAGAGAACTCAATTACTCTACAGAGAGAAGGCCCAATTTACATATGAAAGAAACTTATGTTGGAGAGGAAGATTTTCTTTCCCTTCAAAATATTAAGCATAAGATGTTGACATTTACTTTTACAAAAATAACTTCCCTCTTTCAAGGATTGAGTGAGTTTAAATCTCAATAACAAAGCTAAATACAAATGAACAATCAAGTCAAGAGCGCAAAAATATAATAATTTAGATAAATGGTAGATCCTATATGAAAGTACTACATACTTACACTGAGAAGCCGGGAACGAAACTATCACCATTGCTGGCATGTGAAAGATACAATGCAAGCGAGATATAAATGAACACTATACAATAACTGACAACAAACAAACGAATAGATGAATCTAAGATATACCTGGAGAGCTAGAAGAGATCTTTCATCATGAATATGCCATGAGACATCCCCACCTTTGGCCTTGAATGCCTTCATATGCTCCTCAATGTGCGCTAGATCTTTATCCCTACACCCAGCATTCACAACCAAGTATATGCGATCATCCGTCACCTTGGTGATTACCGAGTCATCGATTGCACCTCCCTTCTCATTTGTGAAGACAGTTAGGGTGCCAGTTCCCGGGGTAAGTGCAGCAACGTCAGCGATGACAAGCTTTTCAAGGAAAGGGATGCAATCCTTCCCCTTGAGGCTTAGCCCGCACATATGGGCGACATCAAATAGGCTTCCATTTTCCCTGCAATTCACGGTAGAGTCCATAATTGAGTCCTTATACTGAATGGGCATGCTCCATCCAGCAAATGGCACCATCTTTCCTCCATGAGCAACATGGAAGTCATAAAGAGCTGTTTTCTTGAGCTCAGTTCCCGACGATAAGTACCGGCGTGCTAAAGCCTTCTTGTCAGTCTGGTTAAGACGACGGGTGATTGATTGACCAAGTTGCCATAGGCTTCCTCTCATCTTCTTCACACACACAAAGTATCTGATCCATCAAACAAGAGTAATTTTAAGCCTTTATCAGCAAAACCAAAATGGGTCTCTAAATGCAACATCATCCAAGTAACAAAACAAAAACATAAAAGTACTCTACACAACAAGTAATGACACAAACAATTCACAATAAATTCAATTTTAGGAACATATATTTACTATCAACAACAAGAACCCAATGAAAGCATAAACAACAAGAAAATGCCAATGAAAAATTCAAAGTTCTGTGAACACCCAATTAAGCCAATCACCCAAATTTCCTAATTATAAATATAAATAATTATAAAAACATTGAAGTAGAGATGTTACAGAAACAAACCCAGATGACAAATGCGATCTAATTGAGAAAAATAGAGTGAGAGAACTTACAGAGAGAGGGAGAGAGCTGCTGATTTTATTCAGATTTCAAAACGATCAAATCTGAGATTGGAGAGCCGTTACGGAGCACATATCACTCCACGAACTAGTGATAAAAAATCACTAATTTTATCTAATATTATAAAAAAAATTAATGGAATTAAAAAGAAGAGATTGATGTGGATGGTTGGTGAGTGCGGTCTGGAAGCCAACAAAACCCCATCGTCAGCGAGTGGTGCTGCCATTTCTCTAACCCAATCTCTCTGTCTTCCTCGTTGTGGTGTTTATCGCTCGTACTGTGCCGCCCATGTGTTCCAAATATCGGACGGTCGATGGTTTTGTACGAGGTTTGGATTACACGTGGCGGAATCGACTGGATTGATGAATAGTGAAGAAGAGTTATGGGGAATAAGATTCGCTACAGTAATAACCCAACTTGGGAACCTTTTTTTTACTGAAACTGTGAGAGAGATCGTTACCTTTTAAGACAAATTATTCACGAGGTTATTAGGATGCAAACACGAGAGTACAAGTTGTCGTTAAAATCTTATTACTGTAAGAGTTTTGTCGTTAGACTTTCACATTTAGAATAATTTATTATTTGGACTTTCACGTGAATCTTGAGTTTAGATGCCTAAGATATGCACACCACAAGTTATCATACTATTAAGCGAAACTCAAAGTTGTGCCCAAAATTTCATCTCGGATGTGAGAATAATCATATTTACCATTGTGAAATAGGACTTGGAATAGAAGAAGAAAAAAAATCATGCCTCATGTCACGAGACGTTATTAATACTCACAAAAGAAAGGTGTAGGGACGATGTGTCGTCTTGCAATTGATTGTTGAGAATGAAAAGTGGTTAAGATGATGTCACACATTTGTCATGATGATGTCGCGAGCTCAAATAATGATTTTGCATATCGCATGATGATGAGTCGATAATGTCATCATTGTGAGGTGATGATGATGTCAACATTCTAGATCCCTTAAAGACTTGAGGTACTTGGATCTTGGAGGTCACCAGAATACCAAGTAATTGAGGTTGCCCTTAGGGGTACCATGCCCAAGATCTTGGTGCATACTTATGGGGTGTGTTACGGGAATTTGATAGATTACGACTTGGGTGTATCAAACCAGGAGGAGGCTCGGAGATCCAAGTAGTTCAATATCTCAATGACCCAAGTGGCTCAGGTCCAAGTCTCAACTTGGGTCTATATGGAGCGCGATCATGAAGGCCTTGGAGGCGCACCCATGAGGCATGATGGTTCCGTGTATTGGCTCATGGGTTTTGGAAGTCTCATGTGCAGCTTCATGGAGGGGTTGATGGTCCACAAGTACAATGAGGTATACGAGCCAACGCTGGGTCCCTTAATAGGTTCATGTAACAATGAAGCCTCATGAGAATGCCCATGAGGTGCTGGAAGGGCCAAATAACAACGAAGTCTCATAAGGGAGCCTTCTGGATCATTGGCGCAAAACAAACCGGATGATAAAGCAACGAGTGTCCAAAATTAAAAACCTCACGATCCTTCAGTTGTTACTTTTATCATTTAGTTTAATCCAAAATAAAATGAACATTTGGTATATGGGTGTATTCCAGGTACATTAAAGAATCCAAGGCAAAGTACATCTCATGTGTGCTCAATTCCAGTTTTCTACAGGATTAAACACGAACTAACAAAATTGGAATTCTAGCGTTTACATATCTATTACAAAACTGGTGTGGCAATCAGTGCAGCAGTGTCTTTCAGTGTCTTCCGTGCTCGCCAATATACAGCATTAGCAGTTTCGGATGTCCCCATCTGTAAAATTAGCTAAGCCAATTAGAACGATACCCATAACAGGTGAATATGTAATGAAGGATCTGTAAGTCCTCAGAGCAAAGTGCAAAAGGTTCACCTTAGTTTCCATGGAATGGAAATCTCGCCACAAGTCCACATCTTGTTCGTAAGTGGTAATGGCAGATTCATACAATTTTCGAGCATTTGCTAGGGATTCTTTATCCCCAACAGCTGCAAGATTCATTTCCAGTTCAATGCAGTTTTTATATAAGGCAAGACCGGGATGAGGTAAAGCAAGAAATCTGCAGTGGAAACCATAAGACAAGATCAGAGACTAAACATCAGGGGAATAGCAACATTGGTCATTACTTGTCAGTATAATCAGTTAGCCATTTGAAATAAGTTCACCAAGTCATACCGTTTGTATGTTTCTCTTGCACGCTGAATTCCATATTTCTGCAGAATGAAATTTACGATAGCAGAAGAGAGAGAAAAACCATCTTCACTGCCACCACCTTTAGTCAATGAAACAACAGATATGTCCACTAGCTTGTCAAAGTAATGTTTCTGATTTGCAAAGAATTTGAGGGCCTGCAGTACATGAGATGTCAACTCAATACATAGCATGCAACATAACATTTGGTGCTCAACAAACTCAAATCATTTGTTTTCAGTATATCGTGTCATACTCACAGCAAAATGAACTTCAATAGGAAAGGAAGGAAAAGGAAACATTGAAGCAGATGCCTAGTATCTTACCATAAGCCACAAGCTTTCAGTTTTTGCAACAGGCACTTTCGTCAAAACATTTCTTAAGAGTTCAAAAACTGACAGCAGATCAGCCTTACTAGGAGAAGGAGAATTTCTTGTAATGAATCTAACTTCTATAGAGGCTCTTAGAAGCCATAACTCCACAGAATCCGAAAGTTTTCCAGTACAAAGCTTTTCTGCCAATTTCCTTGCTTCATCCAATCTCCCAAGTTGCAAGTAAAATGAAACATGTTGGCAAACGAGCTCCTCTGTTACGCATCCCACTGACTCAGCCTTTTCATATACTATCAAGAGATATGAAATATAATCTACAGGATGACTAGTTAAACCCAAAATTTGAAAATCTCCTCTTTTGGAAGCGATAACATCCATCAAAAACTTTGTATAAAGGTTAAACATATTGGCTGAAGGCACAAATTTTATAGCCTCCTCATAAACCTGCACATGGCAGAATAATGATTATTAGATGATTGCAGGCACAAAAAGGATGAACATTTATAAGCATATATATACATTTAGCTCTCACTTACTCCATATTGCCTGAATAGGTTTATGTACGTGTTATAATGTAAAAAAAAGTTGGGAAATTGGCCATATAAGGAATTATTAAATGCCAATTGTCTGTGATTTGAGCAGGATTCATACCTCAACTGCTTTTTGCAACTGAGAACTTTCTGGAGCATTTATTTCAAGTCTTGCAAGCCAGTCCCAGTATTCTGGTTTTGATGAAAAATCTCTCTTCATGTCACTTAGTATCTCTTTTCTCATTTCTTCAGACCGTGCCAACTCTGTTGCATCTAATATCTCGATAAGCCGTTTTCTCAAATTAAAACTAGAGGGAAGGGCTTCAATTGCGCCACTGTAGATGGTCTGAAGTATACTCAAACCTTGCTCTCGAAACAAATCAATTTTCTTATCTGACTTTTCATTTTCATCTTTTGACCCATCATCATTATCTCCTTTGCCAAGAGACATAAATAAATCTTTGTTTTCATCTCTCCATTGCTTCTCTTCAGCATCTTTAGGGTCACGGATCAGTGTTCCCTCGTCCTCTCCAAGTGCAACCTTTCTTGCCTTTAGCTTGTTAAGGTATGTAAGTTCCATCCGCAGATACTCAACCCAAAGATCTTCAGAAGTAGGGCACACTCTCAAACCACTCTGCATGAGAGCACGGGCAGCTGTGACGTTCAAGTTATGGTCAAATTCCCAAGCAGCAGCATAAATCCAAACACCCGGGACCTTTGGATGAAACCTAATCACTTGAGCCAAGGCCTGCATAGGTAAAAAGGTAAATTGAATTCAATAGAAAGAAGACATCGTTCCAACAAACCAAACCATTCATATTAAAACAAAAGGGTCTAAATCTGAAGTCAGAAATTCACTATAGAACCCAAACCGCATACATAGTGGATTTGCGAAGTGAAAGCATTAGTGGTAAAATTTAAATGCAACTCTTTAGGTGGAATTATCTTGTAAGTTTAAAATTTATATCTTCAGCTCTAATAGTATAGCAGAGCTAATTTAAAAAGGATGGCACAGTTTCACATTATCCTCGCTAACATGAGTAACACTAATGAAAAATACGTTTTTTCTTGCAAGAGTACTTCAAATTGAATTAGAACAAGGCTAGGACAAAACTCAGCTCCAGAAAAATGATGGCTTCCATTACAATGGGAGCAGAAAAGAAGACAGTATGCTAGTAGTAATTCTCTTTATACAGAGGATTGACTAAGCCATGTCTTGCTAAAGAATGATTAAAGCATAAAACAGATATACTATGATTCAATTAAATCAGACAAGCATAACATTTGCAATGACTTCCTCTTCTAGTGAAGCAAAATATCCTATCAAATGACTATAATAATCCAAGCTTGGAATCAAATGATCAATAATAAATAAGCACCACTAGCATACCAAAAGACTTTAACATGCTGAAGTCTTATATTAACTCGACAAAATCTCATATCATATCAAATATACGGTTAGGCTAAAGGAAAACCCAGTGTAGATAAACTTATTATACACTATCAATATGTCATGGTGCCAACCCAAGTTCAAGTTCCAAAGTAGAAACAGGACCATATAGTCAATAATGCACACAAATTCTGGTTCAAAGCAAATATTTGCCTTCCAAAATGTTTAATCATATTTTGGATCACAAGTGTTCATCCTCTAAGTCAGAATACCTTCATAATTTAGCAAAGTTAAATTTGGATAATTTTTCATCACTTTCTCAGCTTCCAAAGTCCAAACAGAAAGCTAACAGCTAATCATACTGTATCACAACATGTTCTACTTAACTAAACAAAACTCAGCCTAAATATTCATTCAACAAACTAAATGGAAAATCAGAGCATCAGCATTACCTTCTTCATCCTACCATTCCTTCGCTCCCTACAGAACTCAAGATAACGAAACCAGAGATCAATATCCCCCTTATACCTATTCGTTGCCTGCCTATAAATATCGACAATCCTCGCAATACCAGCGAAGTCGGAGATTGACTTCTTCATCTTCTTGTTGCCTTGCTTCTTAAGCTCACGCGCAACCGCGTTCCGGCGGAGGAGGCGGAGCGAGTCGAGCTGAATCTCATAGTCGATGTAGGCCAAGTAGTCTTGCTTGAGCGGACTAGGACGCTTGAGGCGGTATTCGAACTTGCGGCGCTGATTGACGATTTCGGCGATTTCGCGGCGGGGGGGGAGGGTGGGGGGGCCGGCGGGCGC
>JAYMTF010005889.1:0-10997 GCA_036897485.1 Pelargonium nanum | reverse complement strand
GGGTTGAGAGGGAGAGATAGATAGATAATATTACATCACAATTTGGGGGGTAGAATTGGTATGGAATATCAAGTAGACGTAAACAGTACTCTCACAGGAGCAACCCAGCTCCTTTGAGAAGTAGAGCTTTTGAGAGAGTTTTTGATGAATGTCTATAGACATTCATGAAGAAGTAGATGTACCAAACAATTTTTTCTGAATAAATTGTCTATAGACAAAACATGTAGAGGTGAAGTAGACTTACCAAAAAGGCCTATAAGCTCGAATGCATATTTATCTTAATAAATTTATGAATAATTTGATGCAAAACTACCTTAATTATATTTATAATTTAATATTGGAAAGGGACTTAAAATTAAAACTCACCTACCAATTAATATAAAAGCCTAATCATATTGCACCAACTCAACCTATTTTATGTCATCATTTTTGGCCATTTTATTGAACTGTTCTTTTCTCTATCCTTAAGGATATTATTATATAAGGAAAAGAACAAATAAATGATAAAAAAATATAACTACATAGAGAAGGCCTAATGTCACGGACCGAGAGAACTGGACCTACGTGGCACCTCATTTTTTCCATTTCCAGAGAGAGGAGCCAACATTTTTCATGGGCGTCAAGCAATATAAACACATATCCGGGCATAAGAGGTTATACCTGCATGAATAGTACACTGATCAGCATCCGTCTCGCAAGTATTGGAACATGCTGCATGGCGAAGACCACCCTTAAGGCGCTTGGGGGAGACCCATTCTTTCGGGATGTGACACTAACCACTAGTAACCAGAATGCAAAAAATAATGAAATGAAATTGCATTTCCTGTAAATCGTTTATATCAAACATGAAATTCAAAACAGCATTGCAGTTCTCACCAGAATTTCACAGTATGAAACAATCTTCAAGTAATGTTCATCTACATCCCACAAATTCAAACAAGAATATACACAATTGTAACTTCAAAGAGCAAGAAAATGGCAAGTATTTAACTACAATTCGGACTATGGCGCAGAGAGAGACATGAGAATATACATGGTACACGGTTATGAGAATAATTACTAGAGATTGATATCTATTACAGGTTCCTAAAGTTTTCTACAATGTTCCTAAAAATTTCACAAGTGATCCATCCCCAAGGTGAGGGTAGGGGAATATATAGGTGGTCGTGTCGTTTTCTTTCTGTCAAGAGCTCAAAGAACTTGGCATTCCTGAGGATGTTCCTTCGTCGCTAGGTAAATCCTTCCATTGTTGAGTCACTGTTTTCATCTGAGTGTAAAATTGAATTCCGGCCTTGCCTGCAGCCACACTATATTTTATTCCTTGTTTCTACAACAGAAGAAGTTAAGGACCCAAAGGGATTGATTTTTACCGTCAAAATTAAGATCACCAGCAAATGATGGTTTGGAGCTTGTATACGTGGAAAGAGGCAACGGGACTGAGATGGGAACATTTATACCAACCTGAGAAAAAACCATTTCACGTCAGAAAATCTACAGGCATTTACTAATTCAATCAGGATGATTTAGTTTCAAGATGGGAACATAGCTAAAATGATATGTTTAGCTAATATAACGAGTAATAGACAAAAAGGCAGTACAAGAGTTATGACCCACAATTACTAAATGCACGTTGCAGTATATATATTTGCTCTACATAAATGTTATGGGTTCCAAGAAAACAAGTTCTCCGCATTAGATATTTCCACTTGATGAAAAAAAGAAAAAAAACTCCTGCACTCAGAAAAATGTTTCCATATTTACATGCTACACAGGGCTGTCTTACCTGCCCAACCTCAATCTCGGTCTGAAATTTTCTTGCAGCTACGCCAGAGGTGGTAAATATTGAAGCTGCATTGCCATACCTGCAAGTGGACTACTTTAAAATTATGAAATAGATCACAATCCAGCTGACCGTTTTTCTTCACGAGGGATACCTGTTCTGGTTGACAATGTCTATTGCCTCGTCAATGCTGTCAACCTATGGCAGCAAAAGTACTTTACTTTTAAATCCCAATAAAACGAAAAGAAAAAAAAAATGCCATCAGCTTCACTGATTAGGGGAACAGGAACTTGCACACGTAGCTAACCTGCATGCAAAGAAGAAGTGGTCCAAAAATTTCCTCCTGTGAAGAAACCAGATAAAGCATTATCAAGAACATGCTGGAGTTTCAAATCTCATCTTCTACACGCAAAGATAATCTGAATTCCATTTTAGTACCTTGTAACACTCCATATTGGACGTCACGTCAGATAGAATTGTAGGACCAATAAAATTACCATGCTCATATCCTGCAACCTATTTGTCATTCACAATGTAATAAAGTAAACAAGGCCATCTAGCTGATAAGATTTACTATGTGTAACTGCAGTTACAAGCAGGCTAGAAAGTTCTTAAGAGTGTACAAACAAAAACACTTCAGCAGACTCATTGACAGCAGGAAAACATAATGCGCGTAGCCATACCGAAACTTGGAAACTGCAACTTGCATCCAGCATGCCTTTGATTCAGGATTATAATTACCAAACTTTTCCTCTAAACAACTTAAAGTAATTATGAAAGCCATCATTATTGTCAAAATAGAGCGCAGTTCCTTGTGAATTAACAAAATTATCACTAAAGCCGTCTTAAAAACCCAGATATTTTTTTTCCAGCAAAAAACCCAGATAATTTTGAATACATAAAAATAATATGTTTTGAGATTACCTATTTACTACATCAACAATAGACAGTCGAAATGTATAAATTACAGGTCCACAGTATTAGTTCCTTCTCCTATATGGTGATAATAATAACGATCAACCATAACATTAACAGCTAGCATTTTCTTATTAGAAAATTGACATGAGAAACATACTACAACTGTGCATGAAAATAAGAATATATACACGTAAATAAGCTATAGACAACTATAATATTACTAAATTAACTAAAAAAGAAGAAAAATTACCATAATGTTCCTCCCATCAAGCACTAGTCTTGCACCTGTGTCAACAGCTGTTTGGATCAGTTGGCATATTCTTTCTTTTGCCTGTCAAATATGCAAATTTAAGAAGAATACGAGTGTTTAGTCATTTTCACAACTATAAGGGATGATGGGGAATAATTGCAAACTTTTAAACCATGTATGCACCTGTTTGCTAATTACTGGACCAAGGTCTGCATCGGATTCTATCCCCGCATTTACTTCAAGTGCTTTGGCACGCTCCACCAATTTCTCTTCCCTAGCACAAGAATATAAGAAAACCTTTATAGCAGTACCCAAGAGACATAAATCCATACAGATAGAGGGAGACAAACTCCAGATCATACAACATAAATCTAATGAGTTTGGATATGAGATATGTATACAATGAATCTCCAATCTTCGTTCAAATAATGAGTTTGATATTACAAACTACATTATTTTTAGGACCATACAAGGATCCTTACTGAAGTGAAAACAAATCATACGCAAATTTATGCAGAAACATAATTAAGTGTGGGATTAAAACAACAGGGAGCATCTAGAAAAGTGAGGACAGAACACAATACCATGAATTTAACCCTCCAACAAATATAATAGTGTTAATTGCCATGCATTTCTGTCCTGCAGCACCAAATCCAGCAGCAACCAAAGCATTCAATGTAACATCCACGCTTGCATCAGGCATGACAACAGCATGATTTTTGGCTCCAATATTGGACTGAAGATAGTAATTAGCCAGCCAATTTTCTTTGACTTAAGTATTGTGCCACCAAAGTGTAAACCACAGAGCTCATATGAAGAACAGCAAGTTTTGTTTGCCACCAAAGCAAACAATTGGCACTTACCTGAATGCGCTTCCCCTTGGCTGATGCTCTTGAATGTACATAAACACCAGCCTTCAGGAGCAAAAAAAAAAAGAACATCATTAGGTAAAGATAAAATACCTAATAAACTATGAACAACCATTGCCAGAAATGAAAGAGAAACACAAGCCTTAGGTCAACACTAGCATAACAAACTGGTCAAAAAAACAACAGTTGCACTGGGTCAGATATAACATCATCAATTGCTAAAAGTGAGAGAGAGAGAGATTACACATAATTTAATTACAATAGAAATTGCAAAACCACTCGTAGTTATAGAAATAAGATAACAGGAGAAGCATATCCAATTATTAAAGGCTTAAATACTTGTACTTAGGATTACTGAGTTCAAATTTGTATTTGTGTCCATCAATAGCGGCATAAATGAACTATAAGAGGTTTCCAACGCAAAAGATAAAACTTACTGAATTTGGACCAACAAATGAAATAGCTTTGATATCTTCATCATCGCAAATTGCATCAATAATTTCCTGCCCAAAATCAGAGTGATGAAGGTGAAAACAAAATAGAAAAGAATCCCTGAGAGATGCGCCAGTTGGCAGCAACACCACTGCATCAATGTAAACAGTATATCCAGCTGCACATGGTATAAATTAAAGTGACAATAAAAGCTCAACCCACACACGGCATATATCACAGATCAAACAAAACCAACAAAAGTAGTTACATCTGAACTGTACTCAACTGGGGAAGTTATATCGCTTACATTAAAGTAAAAATTAACAATGCATGATCAACTTCTCATGCATTTCCAAGTCAAGTAATAGAAGAAAATACTGAAATGAAGATGAGCTCCTCCTAAAGAAAGTTGAAGTGGAAACTTACATTAGTACCATGAACAATATTTAATACACCATTTGGCAAACCAGCCTCCGTTGCTAACTCGGCAAGCATTATTGAAGCCCCTAAGAGAACACCAGACTACATATCACAACCGTTTTAAGAGTCAAAGAAGAATATCTGATGCATGTCATCATGTGCAATAGTAAAGCCCATCTATACAGGTAAAAGGACAGAGGCTATATATGAATTCTATTATTGACAGAAGGAAAACATATAGAAATAGAATTACAAGAACCACCACACTTTCATCACTTTGTTAGACCAATAGAAATCAAATACATATATAACTATAGTCTATATATGTGATGCTGAGGATTTGATTTTACTTTGAACTTCAGAGATACCTCATTTTAAGGTTTCATTAGGAGATCTCCTGGCTTCATAAGTTCATAAACATAGGTTTGGGACACAATCTGGCCCTGATTAGGAATAGGAGAGTAACTCCTGATTGAGAGCCTCAGCTAAGCAGTCCCTCTCTCTCTCACTCAACTTTTTGTTGACCCTATTTAATCACTAACTGATTATATTTAACAAAATTTATCAATCAAGGACAGTATAACATTTTTAAAAAAATGCTCAGAAGAAAATGCTTATTGTGTCCTATACAAACTCTCATTCTTTACCTGCAATTTACATCAAAATGAGCAAATAAAGCATCCTAGATGCTTAACACATTGTTTATACTTCAAGGCCATAAAAGAGAGATAAATCTCTATTTACTCAAGGATTCCATGCATCATGCATCATACTAAGATTACCACATCGAGAGCACAAGTTCAAGGATTTCATATTTCAAAATGCTAGGGGGGATAGACAATCACCTGGAACCTTCTCTGATGGCTTTAGGATAAAAGTATTACCACATGTGACAGCAATAGAAAACATCTGTGTACAGAAAAAAGAAAAAAAAAATCAAAATACTAACACGGTCGAATTTCTCTCTAAACCTATATGGTAATCAAATGTCAGTTGAACACCATATAATTGCAAAAAGGTTCATAAGAATGTGAAAAAAATAATACAATCTTAAACGCACAGACCTAAGTGTTTGCTCATCCTTATAAATTCTGAAGCTAAAAGGTGATACAAAATGACATTCCTAGCACCTCAATAATACATGCACAGTCCAGCACACGACTAAAGCAACTTATTATAATGACAGATAAACAATGAGATATGGAAACAAGCATACCCATAAGGGAATCATAGCTGGAAACTCGAAGGGGCAAATCCCAGCACAAATACCAAGAGGCTCTCGGATGCTATAGGAATCAACCCCGTTGGATATATTAGAAACAAACTCCCCCATCTGGAGAGTCGCCAAACCACATGAATGTTCCACCACCTCTACAACGCAGAAAAAAGCAATATTTCATGAAGTACAACCATCACCAATTGACAGCGTCCACACACAAGAAAAGACAACGAAGATACTAACCTAGTCCACGTAATACATCACTGTATGCATCTTTCAATGGTTTTCCATGTTCAGTAGAAATATTTGTAGCAAGCTTTTCCTGAAGACAATACATCAATGATTCCAATTAATAGAAAATCAGAAGTGAAGTAAGAAGTTAAAATAACAGTACTCATAATTAATGAGTGAAGATTTAAATGCACCTACAATGTCTCTCCTAATAAGCTCTTGAAACTTGAACATTGTGCGCTGGCGACTGGTGATTGGTGTGTTTCGCCATGATGGAAAAGCCCGTTTTGCCGCAAAAACCGCAGCTCTGAACTCCTCGTTTGTAGTTAAGGGAACTTGAGATACAACATGTTGTGTAGCCTATTACAAATGGGACATTCATTAAAAGAACATAATTCCCAATGTCAACTAAATAAGGATCAGAGATTCACAGAAAAAAAATTAAAGGGTAATTTCAGGCTTACAGGATTTATAACATCAATGGACGCAAATGAGGTTGAATCCACAAATCTACCTCCAATAAGATTCGGAACCCTCTGACATGCATAACTAAATGAGTTCAGATCCACTGTAACTTGAGAAAACATCATTTAAGAGAAAAGAAGAAATAGAGCAACAGCAACAACAATTCAAGAAGAATATGCCTAACATATATGATCTTGTATTTTCGGTTGCTTCTTGTGCCAAGTAGTAGGACTAAGACACCTTGAGATAAGTTGTGCTGAATAATAACTAAGCTTACCGGAGGATTACGCTGCCTCCAAGATGGCTCCATAACTGATTGATAATTATTTCTTACAGCAGATTTCTCAGGTCTCAATGACTTGAAATTCCTCACTGCAATACATACACAAACATCAAATGAAAGAAAAATAGAAAATCAAATTACTCATTCGTTTACTGAAATAAATGACAAAGAACTGAAAGAATGGATGCCAGAATTCCAATTAAACTATTACTGTCTCAGTACTGCGAAGATTTTGACATCTATATTACAACAAACTTTACTTAGTAATGATTCAATAAGCTCAAGCTATCACTCTTCTTAACCGGGCATCTTTATATCAATCAATCCAAGCAAAATTAAAGAGTTATTAATTCTCAGAATTGATCTATTTTTGTCAAGTTGAAAGCTACGAGAAGGTCCTCCCAAAACATGTCATATGCAGAGGCTACAAGCCTACAACTAAGCTTAGCATCCATAATGCTCAAAAACCTACCCTATCCAGGATCCACCCCTTATTTAGACCAATTATTTGGCCTAAACAGTATAAATAAAATATTTATGCCGTTAATCAATAATCAGTTAGATGTCAAAGCATGTCGTCTCATAAGGAGCCATCACAATCAATAACCTTGTTACTAATGAGACGCTCTGAATTTAGAGAACATGAAAAATGATGGTTCCACAAGCAACAGATTGCATACATTCTTAAACGTGAATTACTGGCTAACTTAAACCCTCAAGAGAGTCAATCAATGAAGCATAATATTATAAGAATATAGCATCACATTCAATTTAAAGTTAAATCATTTATTGCAGCTGCTTGACAAGGATTTAAACCAGAAATGAGCTTCACATGAGCCATTCTATACCAAAACCAATTGTAAAGTATTTCTAAATGAGATGGTCAAAGTCATATAAATAAATAAAAGCACAATACATGGCAGAAGAAAAGAATATAGAAAAATACTCCACCAGTCATATTTCCTTGTCGGAGCTTGGCTTTAATATTGTAAACATGCTTTGGAGTTGATAAAAGGTCTGGATTGTTTTGTCTCAGTCTCTTCAGAATTTGGCGAGGTTTTAAGCCAGATTCAGTCATCTCTTTAATTAAGACAACTTCTTTCTCAGTAAAACGACGAGCAGAAGGATGTTCTGAAATGTCTTTCAAGGCTTCATGGTTGTGTGTTCCATTTTTTATAGAAAGTATCCACAAGCCATCTTCCTTCTTACCCACGAGTTCGAAAGGACAATTTGTAAGACGAGAACCTGTTTTTCTTTTACGTGTATGCTCAGAGGAGGATTCATCAATATGTTTCCGCCTGTTACGATAAACGCCTCCCCGGTCACAGCCAAGGACGACTACTTTGTCCCTCTTTGATTGTTTAATAGTTACAACATATCCCTGGGATATAGCAAAGTCCCCAACATGTTGGATTAGTTCTTCACGGTCTACAAAAGTTCCAGGTGGAGGTGGAAGCATTTGCAGGGAATCATCTAACCCTGAGCAGCTTTGATTGTCCATCATTTACAATTGTAAATAGAAACCTGCACAAGAAGATAAAATTTAACAGTTTGAATGTGCTTAGCATCAACAGTTAACTACCTCACCGTTCCAACATACTAAGTCCAATTTATGAGCCAAAGCTCCCTTTAGCCAAAAACAACAAATAGAACAATGGCTATGTAATACGATTGAGAAAAAATTATTTACTCAGTCCAATGAAAGAAGCTTCTGTTTTCCAATCAACCACTAGAAGAAAATAAAAATAAATAGCATTATGGCTAAACATGTTGCTTCAGGTATAACAATAAAGTAAATAGCATGCACCTCATACAATAACAATGATATCCTTCTCAGGCAGCACAAACCTCATAAATAGCATTCATATCTTTTTTCCGGTAATTCACTTCCTGTTTGAAATGAAGGGAGCCACAGTATCTCAAAGTATTATCATCTGCACTTCAATTGAGTTCCTGAAAAATGGTTGTAGTTGAAATTAAATTAATGACAGATAGTTAGACAGAAGAACAATTCATCAAGTACCTATCCCTGACTTAATGTGAAATCGATTTATAAGTAAAGCAAGCCTTTAGCAACAGATGTGTGTCAATGGCAGGCACATATGCATCAAGATAAATCTTGATTATTTTTTCATTACAGATCCATCAGAATTTTAAAGCATCTCAGCAAAGGTGTTTGTGCTGATTGTACATGCAAAAACTCACAGTCAAACCAACATATCTCACAGAAACCATAGTGGACATGTATTTGCATTCTAAATGATGGCTTCTCTTTATTACAAAGCAGTAAGAATGTAAAACAGCTAGAAAGAGACGATTTTACAGAATGCAATCAATGCAATTATACTCGTTCATTATAGGATTAAAATGAAAATGCACAAGGGCTTGAATTGAAACAGAGATAGCACTGAGAGAATGGACCCGATTGCACAAGATTTTAAGGCAGAAGTCAGGGTGCTGAAAGCAGCTAAGAATTTCAGAAAATTCCAGTTTTTACTGTCAGTATTCAAATCTTTTGTCTCTATGTTTCTTTGTGTCCCCGTCGCAAAATCTTCAGAATTCATCTGATATAATTCAATAACATGAACTCTAATCATGTTCCAGAATTCTCTAACCTGAACCGTCCCTTTATCCACAGCTTTACTCATTAAAGCTTCTATTTTTCAACTGCAACTAGAGAGTGAATGTACATTTGTTTCATCAAAAACAATTCCCACTGAGAAACCGTGCATTACAGCCAACAGGAAGCATGTAACCAAACATAGTGAAATACGAAACACTAGGAAATTTTGATCTGCCCAAAGGCCAAAAACAGCAAGACACCCACAATTCGATGTTTGTGACCAGCCAATTAGGGCACATAAAAACCAAATTTTGATTTCACGAACATGGCCTCTGTGTTTGATCGGAAAATGAGTGAAGATGAAAATTAAACGTTGAATGAAACATTGTTTACCAAATTGGAAATTTCGAACTATTCCCATTTTCTCTCATTCTGCTGGAAAATAAACAGATGAAAGAGAATCGTACCGGAGAATACGATCACCCGGTGAGCCACGTCACCGGAGGCCCGGCGAGTCTAGGGTTTTTCAATTAGTTTCCTATTCTTGCTTCTTTTCGTGTCTTCGTCGTGTGGCACACACAGAACAGAACCTGTGACTTGAGATGGTTTCAGCATCTGTTTGGCTTCTTGGAGTGGGGGTAAAGAAATTGGTCGTGAAAACTGACTCAGACGCCTTTGAGACAAACAAGCCATTAATCTTTATAGTAGTCGTTTTTTAATTTTTTTTATTTAAAAATAAAAACCTGTTTGTTTTAATCTATAACAAAATATTAGAAAATGTTCCGGTGTTTTGTTCCTGTCTAGTTCATAAACTTTGTTTTATTTTTACTATAAGGTTTAAATAGATTTGCCTCATCTGAACTAATTGTGGTTTTAGCTTTAATTCCTTTTAACTCTTCGATGTAATTATTTTTTTCTTCATTCTCTTGTGACCGGTTGTTTCAAGTTGAGTATTGACACATTATCAATAATTGTCTCATCATATGTGTTCCGTTCGACATTTCCCGAACCACTATTTGGACAAGTTACGCCACTACCCCTCTATTTGTCGTCCTCATCACGCCTGACATACGAAGTTGAGGACTACCCTTCTCATTCCTTCCATGTTTTCACGAACTCAAGATGTTTGTTTTATTTTTGTTTCTTGCTAACCCTAATTTTTAATTTCGACGATTTTGTACCAGTTCAGACACAATTGAGGTTTACGATGAAGACAATGAGCAAATCACAACGTACATTTCATTTAATCACAAGTGGAATAGGCAAAACTATTTAATAATTGATATAATTTAAAATTCTTTTATTTGTTATTATGTTATTCAAAATATAACGATAATGTTTAATTTTAGCCCATTCTGTTAAACAAGTGACATAACCCATCAAAGGAAAATGTAAAAAATAACACAAAAATATGTTTGTAACTAGCTTTCAACCCGGCTTTGCTCGGGCTTTTCTTTTATTTAATCATGTATCATATCAACTAAATAACTAAATTGAAAATTTATAACTGGATAACAAAATATCCCCAAATTTTTTTGGATAAAAAATATCACAAATTTAATGCACT
>JAYMTF010005888.1:0-10998 GCA_036897485.1 Pelargonium nanum | reverse complement strand
CTTGGGCCATGCAGATGTGTTTGTGCTCGATGGCTTTGAGCCCCATTGTTGCAGGACGCAACAATACGCTGTATATCCGTTACCTCCTGTTGCGCCTGCAACAACTTTACAGAGGATATGTAATCATCAATCACAAACTTATTTTAGAGCTCTTCAATAAGATTATATTATAGAATCGTTCGTCACCGAACCGCTTAATTTGTTTGATTCTCAAAACATATTGATAAATTTTCAAAGGAAGATTCACACGTGTATTTTATTTACATGTATTTTCTCATGTAGTAAATATAACTAAAAAATATTTGGAGTTGAAAATGAAAAAGTTTCAATTTTGTATATATTTGTATATATTTATCGATTTTTACATGGTATCAAAATGTAGAAGTTTATATTGGCGGTGATAATTTTCTCTTTATTATATTCAACTATTTATATAGTACAATGGATAAGATTACAAAAACAATAACTACCAGAAACTGATCAAAATACATATAACTGATATAGAAACAATTACTGCATAAAAACGAATCTGCAGAAACTATTTGAGAAATTATTTTGGATAATTCATTTACACGTCCCCTCAAGATGGAGGATCCGTCGGATACTTCAATCTTGCTTCGAAGTTGTAGAAACTGCTGCTTAGGCAATGCTTTTGTCAAAGCATCTGCAAGCTGATCCTTAGTGAAAATGTAGATGGCTTTAAGTTTTCCGGCTTGGATTCGTTGCCTCATAAAGTGATATTTCAATGCAAGATTCTTCATTCTTGAATGGAAAACTGGATTAGCACTCTCCAATGTTATCACAATACACTTGAGGAAGATGAGACAAGGAAATACCAAGTTCATGAAGTAAATTTTCAACCTAACTAATTTCAGCAGAAGTATGTGTCAAGCTCTATATTCTGCCTCTGTAGAGGAACGAGCCACTGTTTTTTGTTTAGAAGACTTTCAAGATATAATGTTTGAACCCAAATAGATGATATAGGTTGTTGTTGAGAACTTATCATCTTGATCACTGCCCCAATCAACATCACTAATGTGAATGGAGAAGTCTTTGTTAACAGAAGACCATGAAAACTTGTATCTTTCAAATAACGGAGTACTGGTTTTAGAGATTGCCAATATTGCTAAGTTGGCTGATGCATAAATTGAGACAATTTATTCACACCAAATGCAACATCAAGTCTTGTTATTGAATTCGAAAGATAAGTTCAACGAAGAAGGACATGGAGATAATAAATGAAACGTTGCGTTTCAGTAAGGACACCGTGTGTGACGTGGCGGGTATCAGTTAATGTGGCAGCTGGCGCATAGAGGACTAATGAAGTGGCGGTTGTCCACTTGCTACAACAAGTTCACATGATCTAAATCATAAAAATTGAAACTTTAAGTGAACCATATGATCTTGATGTCAGCGGCTTAATAAAAAAAAATTAAATACAGAAAAGGCAAAACTAATTAACTCTTATATTTATTTTATTTTTGTAACTCAATAATATAAACCATATCCTCATTAGTTTTAAGAATAAGAATAAAAGGCAGTCCGAGGTGGCAAAAGCATCACTCATCATCAACACATTCATCACACTCTCATCATCGCAGCTCAGCAACGCAACTCTGAGCCATTATTTCCACCACTCCCACTGCGTAACTGAACCAACCAATCAACTAACCAACCTTACTCAAAACGGAACAAACAATTTTTATTTCTACAACATCGAATAAGTTCTTTAATCTTACGAAATCGGAGAGTCGAGCACCAAGTTGGAACTGAAAGAATTCAAATTCGAATTCGCGCACCAGAATCCATGGCATATTGATAGATGCCGCTTGCTGCTGCAACATTCTCGCCAACTTGTAATCGCACCATCACATTCCCAATCGGACCTTCTTCTTCTTCTTCATCATGGTCACGCTCATCGCCATCTTGTCACAGACGAGTATCTGATTCACCACCACTCACTTGCTCCTCTTGCACTTTCACTTGCTTATTTAAGTCCGCAATGCTAATTCCTAGACCACCTGCTCTCTCTCCCTGCTTCTCTCTCGCCTCCGCCTCCGCCGCGCCCTTTCTTCACAAGTCTCACCGTTTCTTCTCCAACTCAACCGCCTATCGCGCCGCAGGTTCGGCTCCATTTTCCTTTCTTTTTACTCTGATTGAGTGTTGTTAAGTGTTAGACACATTCTGCGCATTTGTTTCTTTGTTTGTTTGTGTGAATGGTTGGATGGTTGTTCTGTTGGGGGTTTTGAGTCCTTGCTGTTTCGTTTGGGTCTAATTAGGGTTCTGCGGGTTCTGGAGATGCTCTTAGGCTGTGGTTTCCGTGGAGTGTTTTGAGGTTGAATTAGTGAATAGAAAGTAAAAAAAAACATTGCTTTGATTGAGAATTTGGAATTTTTAGGTGTTTCCTGGGAGCATTTGTTGGAGTTGGAACAACATAGAGTTGCTGCTTTTCTGTGCTCTTTTATTCACAATCATATCCAAAAGGTAAGATGTCTGTCTAAGGTTTCTTTGTAGAAAAGGTTTTATACTCCTATGTCATTTGGGTTTTTATTCGCAGTTCTGAAACTATTTCCTGGAATGGAATACTGTTCAGAAAGAATGAGCTTTTGCTCCTATGCAATTGTTTTCAAAGATAATATAATCTACGGTCATGTAGTATTATAGAATATCTATCTTGGGTTAAAAATTACTTTAGCTATATAATATGCTTGACATTTGTCCTGCTAGTGGTTTGTGACTTCAGTCATTTGATGTTTGTAAATGTGTATCTATTGAGACTTCAGCACCAATATTGGTTCCTGTAGATGTTCCCTTTTTAATCTTTGAAGCTTCTGGGTTTACATGCTTGTTATGTATTTGTATCATCCCTGTGAAGTTGGTTACTAGGATATCTTAACATTCAATTGGCACGAATATAACTGTATATATTACTTTACCATTAACAGTAACAATATACGGATTGACCATTCAGGCAGCTAAAGATGTGCAATCACAGAAATCAGATTTCTTCATTATTTAAGGAACAATACAAATTAAAAGTAGATGTATAAGTTGTAAACACATTTCAAGCACATGGCTGTATATTTTTATCTAATGCAGTAACCATTTGATTACGTGCTTCTATATATCTATATATCTGTGTTTGTAGGCACACGTGAACATTTGCTTGTAAAATGTAGCATACCATTTGTGATAACGTGATTTATCAACGTCTTGCTTAAATGAATTATGCACTTCTGATCTTGTGCTACTATTGGTTGAATCTCCCTTTTTATCTGTTTTTTCATTCCTTGTTAATTATTACTATTAGGATCAAGTCCATTACATGCCAGTTTTACAATGGATGGGGGTCAAGAGATTGTTATAGGCGACGAAACTTCACGTTTTCAGATGGCTTCTAATGATGTGAGTGAGAAGCCATGTGTTTGCATTTGGTCTTCGCCAGAAGGAGGAAATAAGATTGCTATTGGAAAACAGATCTTTTGCAACAGATCTTTGAATATGAAGAATATATTAGCTGTTGGGTTTGACATGGATTATACTTTGGCACAATACAAGCCAGAAACTTTTGAAACCCTTGCATATGAAGGAACAATCAGAAAATTGGTATATGATCTGGGTTATCCTCATGAGGTGTGTCTGTTTTTTTCTTCTTCTGATTTTTATCACTTTGGAGTATTTATATGGTGTCATAATTGTAATGTTTTTTTTTTATTCTTTACTATCATGTATAGTTTGCAGAATTATATCATTTCTCAAACCTTTTAATATGAGCATTGTATAGTGGGTTGGTTACTAATGACTAGTTTTGCAGCTGCTGGAATGGAAATTTGATTGGAAGTACATGGTTAGGGGCTTGGTTCTGGATAAAAAGAGAGGCAACATTTTAAAGGTTTTGACCCTATTTATTTATTTTCTTTCTTCTGTGATTTAAATTATTCTTGGGTCATCCATGATTAACTGTCTTCTTCCATTCAGTTACTTGACTTTCATGGATGAAATGTTTAAATTGATCATCATTCAACATACAGATGGATCGGCACAAATATGTTAAAGTAGCCTACCATGGATTTAGTGAGATGTCCAAGGATGATAAAGTTGCGACCTATGGGAATACTCTGATACGAGATGCTTTTGACGAGCCTGACTATGCTCTCATTGATACTCTTTTTTCACTGGCTGAAGCATACTTGTTTGCCCAGCTTGTTGATTTTAAGGACAACAATCCTGGAAAAGTTCCAAAGGGTGCCGAGTAAGAATAACAATCACCTTTTCTTTTTTTCATTTTTCAAAATTGAAGGTTAACCCAACCGTCCTTTCAGGCTAATGTCTTTTATCCTTCCCATTTGCAACAATAGTAGGAACTTTCATATAAACACCTGTAATCATATTTCTGCGTGTGCGTAGTGTATACACGAAAGTTTTGTTGATTCTCAAATGCATTTTTTGCTCATATTCTGACTTCTATTTATGGAACGACTCTTTAATGACATAAGACTCGACCTTGTAGTTTGTTTAGATTTTATACATTTTACGAATCGTTGTGTGAACTAAATTGTTTTCTTAATTAGTAATTCATTATTGTAATTGCTTGTTTGTCCGGGTAGGAAAGCAGTTCTTAAATGTTGAAAACTTACTGGACTACGCGCTAGACTATGATTATCTTGAAACCTTGATCTGGAATGCATGATCCTTTAGACCGTTGAGGAGTCCATTTTTATTTTCCAACAACGGCAGTGAGCTATATGACCCTTAACCATAAAACCCTACTGAATGGATTTGAACCAATTACCTTCTCTTTTAAGTGAAGTAAGTAAACCTGTCATGGCCTTAGGGCATTGGTCTATTGAGAAGTCAGTTTTACCTTTTGGTAAACTAAGTTTGCACTGCAAATGGACCTTACCATGGTGTTTAAAACTCTATCCAGAAAGTGCATTTTTTTTTTATAAGAGGAGAATGTAGTTCAGCACTGTGCCCTGATATATGATGGAAACAAAACACCATGAAATTAGTGTACCTACAGGTAGTTCATGGTCTTATGAAAAGTTGAATGCTTGCTTAACTTATTCATTGCTGCAAAGCTTATTACTGAGGCTCCAAATTTATGAGCAATCTTATAATATTTGATGTCAATTCATACATTGTTTAATTTCGTCACAAGTAATTAAACATCTACTTATATGATCTAGAACTGCACCAGAAACCTAGTTTGCTAGACTGAGTTTTATTTGTATCTTTAATTGATTAATTCTTGTAGTTACTCTCGAATGTACAAAGATGTTCGAGCTGCAGTTGACTTGTGCCATCGTGATGGGACTTTGAAGCAGATGGTTGCAAAAGATCCTAAAAGGTACACAAATTTTGATATTAATTTCGTAGGAAAAAAGTAGTAGTTGGAAGGGTTCTACCAGTTGACTTCATTTTCTCTAAATTTTATTGAAATGATTAATAAAATCAGTGGCACAAGAATTTACTTTATTTGAACAAATATGTATAGATCATGGTATATTTTGCTGGGAGTTGCTACTACACAAGTGACCTGATTGTTACTGTTTAGAATGATTTATTAAAGCATCTTTACTATATTGGAGCTTACTTTTCTTTCTTTTTCTTGTTTCAATTTATTGACTAGGTATATTAATGAGGATACCTCAATAGTGCCCATGCTCAAAATGCTGAGAGAATCTGGCCGTTCAACATTCTTGGTGACAAATAGGTATTCATATCATCCTTTTTTACTTTTAATTGTATAATTGAATTAGTGACAACTGTTGAAGTATGTTTTACCTTTTGTTTAATTGTATATTAGTATAATTTTAGTTTTGTATGTTCGCTTTTATATTAGTATGATTTTAGTTTTGTCTATTAGTTTCTTTTTTTTTCTTAATCAAATTAGAGTACGTAGCTTCTGTTAGAGGGTCCCATATAGTTAGTTAAAGGCAACATAATGAGAATATTCAAATTTACATATCGCAGCTTATGGGACTATTCAAACATTGTGATGAACTTCCTCTGTGGGTGCGACACAGTAGATGGTAGAGCTACTTGCAAGTTCGACTGGCTAAAGTATTTTGATGTTGTGATTACTGGCAGGTAATAATATTCCCTGGAACATCATGCAAACTATGATATTGAAGAAATAGTTTATTTACTTGAGTAATTAAATTCACTGATTGGAGTATAATGATCTGGATGGTTGGTCAGATCTTTTGATATATTTACTGTAGACTTCAGTTAAATAGTTCTGACTACTGGCATGTAAATCTCCATTTGTAAGCAAAAGTACAAGCATCTAAGTGGTATGGTGTGTGCATCATAAGGTTGCTAATGCTAAACAAATGTACTAACTGATTTGGAAGTGTAACTTTTGTCATTATTAGATATGTAATACATGTATATGCAACTGTACGTACAGTGCAAAGCCAGGATTTTTTCATGAAGAGAACCGTGCCAATCTTTTTGAGGTTGAGCCTGAGTCTGGGATGCTACTTAATACGGATAATGGCACTCCTATGCCTCAGGTCAGAAATTTGCTCTTGTAGCTTCCTTCTCTTGCATGTATCTTGCATCTGTTGGAACTCTCTTTCATCCATCTTATCTTCGTTTGTAAAGGTTGGAGATACTTTTCCAAAAGTATCTCTAAAGGAGCTTAAGGACACATGTAGAGTCTTCCAGGTATCTCTGAGCACTATCTTATAGCTCTGTGAATTCACTGATATTGAATGTGAAATAGATTGCATGCATTACTGTTCTTCCTCTATAACTGTTGAAATACTGACAATCAACTTGTCTTACCAGGGAGGGAACGTTGCTCATTTGCATAAACTACTTTCAATTGAGTCTAGTTCACAGGTGATCCTTTATGTTTTTTTTTTTTCAAATACTTTTTACCCTACTAGTACTGCAGTGTTTTTAATCATTGGTTTGTAGACTCAAGAAACTCGTAAACTAAAAGCATGATAGATTTTTCCCGTGCAATTTCTAGCCCATGTTTAACAATTACTAGGTGGATTTTCCGAAAAATTGCTTAAATAAGCTCTTCTATATACAAGTGAGTGGATTGTTTGGTTCACTTGCCAACAGTAGTAATAGAGTACCACTCCGTAAAAAACAATGTTGGCGCACTCTAAGTCTAAGGTGCCAATATGATTAGTGTTTCTTCATAACATTAACTTCTGAATGTTTTTTGGAGAATGGATATGGCAGCCACTCTGGTGATTGATACTTTAAATGCTTATACGTTTGTCTACTGTAAGCTTAATAGTTCGTTACAATTTAGTTAGTGACTCTAATATGTTTTACATTCTTAAATCTGAATAGGTTCTTTATGTTGGTGATCATATCTATGGTGATATTCTGCGCAGTAAAAAGGTTCTCGGTAAGATATCCTTATTTCTAACTTTTACTATTTGCCGCATCATTTGAAGTTAATTGATATTTTATCTGTTATGTATTATTACGACCCTTGAATCAAGATCTGTACTATATTAGATTAATATCATTTCATCTGAAATTTTGTAATAGATCAGAGTGCTCTGCTTTTGAGGCAAGATCCTGCTTAAAACGAGAGTCCAAAATGATGAAAAGAAGTGAAATTGATCATATAATAGTACATTCACCTGGTTAAGTTTGTTATTAGAGAACTCACTGAGTTTATGTAGCCTGAAAAGTCACTTAGGGACAAGAAAGCAAGAAGCAACCATGATATTTTCAACCATACTCTACTATGTTCTGCCTGGGTCATGAGTAGGATCCAACTTCTTGGCAATCAGAATATATCTGCTATTAGTTTTAGAGTTCACAAGTACTTTCTGGCACGATAACTGTTAGTGTTGCATTAGAATTGTATTTAGTAATCTGATTTATTCATTCTGTTACTGTTTGCTCTTCATCATCACTGTAATCAAAGTGTACGTTGGTGCTATTGTATAATGTTTTGTGTTCTCATGAGCAGGTTGGAGAACAATGCTTGTTGTTCCAGAGATGGAGAGGGAGGTTGAGCTACTCTTTGAATTGAGGGATATTCGAAAGGTGATCATATAACTGTGGTTATTGATTTTGATTATATCTTTATACTTATTATGTGGACTGAGATTCTAAAAATCTATTGAAAAATGGAAGCTTCTAATTGAATCAGTGGATAAAACTGAATACATTTTTCTCTTAAGCCCTTGATGTCAGATGCTTAAAATACTTGTATTCTTGACAAACAATACCTTTGCTTTTGTGTTATAATGCTTATAACCTCCACTTGCCAGGGAATCATAAATTAGAAAACTAAGGTAGCGTTTGAATTAATAATTTTGGAATGGGAATGGGACCAAATAATCATAATACAAACATGAACAATGAGAATCTCATTCCTATTCCGATTATTGGTTCCCATTCGTGAACAAAAATTCTAATCCAAATGCCACCTAAGAAGTAAAGCTGAGAATAACAGTCTTTGCTTGTTGCTATCCCATGTATTGTCTATCCATGTGATTGGCTATTGTGACATTTGAGATAGTCAAAATAGAGTTTGATAATGATTTAATTATGCCCGAACATTGAACAAAACGTTGAAGATTAGATTTCTCTGCGTTGTCCATGACAATTACTGTAGTGAATCTTAATTATACCCTGCTTTTCTTTCTGTAACTTAAATGGGTAGCATTTTGCAGCAACTTCGTTTACTGAGGACCAGGCGTGATCTCATTGAAGATCAAATACATCACTTGAAGTGGTCTCTTAAGTAAGTACTAACCAAGAATACAACACTAGTGGATGCTAATCTGTGAAATTATAATATAATTATATATTGGTGTCACCATTCCCTCGATATAACTCAGGTGCGGCAATCTGAATGTCGATGAGAAACAGAAATCATCTTTCAGATTATCTGAATTGGAGGTTAGAGCGGCGAATGTAGCAATCATTTTGTAATTTTGATCTAGCTACTGGGATCAGGCAATATTTTATTCAAGTGTTTCATTTGACTGACAGATTGAAAGTGAGCAAGTGCGATCAAATCACCAACAAGCTCAACTGGAAACTCACCAGAAGGTAGATAAGATATCTAATTTTTACTAGAAAGAAATCTCATTTTTTATTGATTATGGCAATTAAGGATGATAAGTTGGGGAACATTTACAGTTTCACAAGGTCTGGGGACAGCTAATGAAGACTGGCTATCAAAACTCTCGCTTTGCACACCAGGTAGGATTTTACGTTTCCTTTAAAATGCTCATTTACACGCCAACCATTCAAACAAACTGTAGCCCATCGGTAGTATATATTACATTACATGTTGGGTATGGATGTGCAGGTAGAGAGATTTGCTTGCCTGTACACTAGCCAGGTGTCGAACTTGGGGCTATACTCCCCAAATAAATATTACAGACCCAGTGAAGATTTCATGCCCCATGAGTTTGATATCCTTCCTCTCTGAAATGTATCTGCAAGGATTGAAGAAACCTTAATTCATTGTTTGGCTATCTCTCTCTATATATACATGTGGGAATGGGAATGTGTTTTGATCATAAGATAAAAAGGTTGACAAATAGTAGACTTGTGTGTTGTGTTGTGTTGTGTTGTGTTGTACTATGATCTTTTGTAAGTACTAGTAGTGGTACATTGATGTTATCATATCACCAGCCTAATTATTATAATTTGCTTTCAAAGTGGAATGAAACTTATATCATAGACAGTGAGCCTCTACTTAAATGTTAGTATTGAATCTAAATTCTAATTGATTCACGACATGTGATGAGACTTCACTTATTGACAAATTGGTCCTCTTGTATCAGGGGCTCATAATTTAGTTATAATGTGTAATTTTGGCCCGATTAATTTGGTATTCGGTTAAAATTTGTGCCCACATGAACCCCAAAATGTTCGTACTTCAAAAGAAATAACTTTTATAAAAAAAAACGGCCTGGAAAAGGAAAGAAGAGAAGTTTGCTTGCAAGAATTAGTTAAACAGTAAATAAAAATTGGGTTGGTCAGACTGCTTGATCTGCCTCTAGTCTAAACTCTAAGCTGATTTATAAAAATTCTTTTGGATATGTTTACCTCCAAGAAGTCCACTTTTAGCTTAAATGACCATTTTACCCTGTAATAGACCTCGTAAGGACCCCCTAGCCTGGTAAACTCATTCACACTCGGTTTTTTTTTTGGACATTTGATACCTAATTCAACCCCAATGAAAGTCTGGCCAGATAACACGGACGACATCACTTATCCAAGCCTCCTTTGTGGCCCCTCTAAAAATATCATATATTGACCCCCACTACGTGTGACTAGTTCATAGGCCATCCACTATGTGCGATTCGTTCATAGGCCATGACCACCTACAAATGGATCTTACACCCATCACAAACCCTTAAAGATTTCATGAATGACCCTTGGTCACTTCATGAACCCCTTTCATAACCCCTCTAACACCTAATAAGCCTCCTAATCAGACTTCAATGCTACATGAACCTCTAAGAGGATTCTATCTTAAAATTTAATTAAGTTTACTGTGCCAAACTCATATATTAGTTAGTTCATAAATATAAGTAGTCAATTTATATAAAGAACAACTTTAAGTTATTAAAATACTTATCTACCCATGTCATTTTAAAATATAAAGCTAATTACTCAAAAACGAAAAAAATAAGAATTAAAATCTTAAGGCCTAATTTTCAAAATATAATGAGTAGAAAGAACTTTTCTCTATTTTTATTTTTTTTAATAAAGATTATTTTATATAAGGTTAAATGTTTCTAGACTCTTTGGACTTGTCTGGATTATGGAGTTAGCCCTTATTCCAGAATTCCTATTGTTTTCAACCTTGTACTTGCAATATTTTACAATTTCATCCAATTGACCTGTCATAACCGGTTAGCACCTCTAAGTCAGCGGTCTCCTCCATGTAGATTATGCCACATCACCACATGCTTGCCACGTCAGTTTTTTAACTCTGAATTAGTGAGAGAGAGTGTTTCATTTTTTGGCTTCACATTGTCCAAAACG
>JAYMTF010005887.1:0-10999 GCA_036897485.1 Pelargonium nanum | reverse complement strand
AGATCAAGAAGGTGGCCATTTTTTTGGTATGTGTTTAGGAGTTTGTGTGTGGTTTTGGTGAGGGGTGGAGAGAAGTTTATATAGGAAATAGTGGATGTGGCTTTTAGGTTTTGAGATGGAAAATTTTCAAGAATGGAGCTATCAATTGGCTTGACTAATTAGTTTGATGAGTGAGTCAAGTCTATTTGTGGAAATAGATGTGGTAGGCAGGCCATTTTAGTTGTCACAATTTAATTTAATGTTCTACTTAAATGTATACTGTGTTCACTTAATGTAAGACTGCTATTTGCTTTTAATTCTACTCGTGACGGTCAATGCTAATATCCTATATTGTATCACAACGAAAAGTTACCCGACTTTTCGCCCGACAACGCAACTTGTATTGTCATGTATATTTTTTGCGACGAATTTTTGTCATCGTGAAATACCATTTTCTTGTAGTATGATTATCTTCTCACATATGATACAAATTGAAATCAAATGTCCAAATTAATTTTGAGTGCACAAAAATCAATCCATCACATATCGTGAATTGTAAGCTATACATTGAATTTGAGAGTGATGGTGATGAGAGTTCATAGACTCAAATTGATTATGGTTGAATTGTCAAATGGAAAATCACTAAACATTGTACAAAATAGAGGACCCATAAGTGAGGCCAAGTCCAAACAGGCGGCGAGTTTTGCCCCGTACAATGCGGTGGAAAATACCAAATGTTTAAAGCTACATGATCTCAAATAAGAAACTACAATAAATATAGCAACGTAGCTGACCATCCCATCTATGATGCATTAGTTTCTTATCACTAGCAAGCTATACTAGCCGCTACAAATGCAAGAAAGGATAGCGGTCAAAACCGAACTTACGAACATTCAAAATCCGACTCGCACTTTTATATGTTTAGATTGCATGAAATACGTTTGGTTAGTCTTCGAGTTGGTCCGAATTTGTTAAATCCACGCATTTTATATTACATTTGTAGTATTTGTGAGTCAGGTTCGGATTAGGCTAGGTGTGTACGGTTCAATTTGGACAAAATTGAATTTAAGAAAATTATCGCTAGACAAAAATCATGAACCAGGTTGATTGGACTGGAAGTTTGAGGGAAACTAAAAAAAGATACATTTTGAATGAAAAAGTATTGAAAATAAAATAAAATATGTGAGATTTCTTTCATCTCCGCTTTCATTATTAGCTAGTTTGTGAGAGTATGTTTGATGAATTGATTATTTTTATGTTTTAAATCATATTTTATTAATTATATAGTTTTTTAGTTTGTTTTTACTCTTTTGATGAAGATTGCGGTCTGTCAGCTATTGTTGAAAGTTTTGTTTTGTCTCCCCATGCTGAAATGTTTTGTGGTGGACTCTGATGTGATTGAAGTCACGGAACCCGTGAAGACCGAGGGGAGGATAAAATCGGTACATTTGGCTTGATTATGGGTGATGTTTTGAATCTTCCCGAGCATATTGTTAGTATAGTTTTGTTATTTTATTATTTTAATAGGTTTGCGAATCAGATGATTTATGCTTCGGCTAGATCACCGCGTTATGTGTTAAATAGGCCTACTGGGCCGGACAAATGAACGGTATTGGGCCTTACTTAGGCCTATTGGGCCGGACAAATGAACGAAATCGATCAGATATCAGGTGGGTCCTAGGGAAACTTTGGCCCAAGTATAAATAGTGAAAGATAACGGCGACGGAGGGGTGTGCCGTTAGATCGACGTTATAGCTGAGCTTGTCACTCACGCTTGTAGTGTGAGCTTCATTTTGAACAAAAACCATATCAGCTCAATAGTTAGTTACTACTCTCATTTCTCTCTCCTTTTCCCGCTGTTTTCAATCTGAATCTTCATCTTCGTCTTCACTGTATCGATCCAATTCGAAGCTCGAAATCAAGCTCAATCACAGGTTCGTCGATCTCGCTGCAGATTCCTCTCTTCATGTAGCTCTCTCCTTCTGTTTCTGTTTCTTTTGGTGGATGTAGATTCAGAGTTCGTTTCAATGTGGTTCGGTTTTAGCAGAGAAACCCTAGGAAATGTTTATCTGTTTGGCTTCCGAGAAAATGCATGGAAAGTAATGTGTGTATGCCAAGTGTAGTGAGTTTAAGTGTCTTACTGTCTTGTGCTGGTTCTGTTGTGAAACTATTGCAGGAAATGTTTATCTGCTTGTTTGCTGAGAAAGTTTCACGGAAAAGGATGTGTGTATGTGTAGTGTAGTGAATTTAATTATCGTGTGGTGGTTCTGTTGTGAAATTGTTGGTGGAAATGTGTATCTGTATATTTACTGAGAAGTGCCATGGAAAAGTATGTGTGTATGTGTAGTGTAGTGAATTCAATTATCATGTGCTGGTTCTGCTGTGATACTTGTTGCAGGAAATGTGTATCTGTTTGGTTGCTGAGAAAATGTCATGGTAAAGGATGTGTTTATGTATAATGTAGTGTATTTGATTATCATGTGCTGGCTCTGTTGTGAAATTGTAGTAAGAAATGTTTATCAGTTTGGTTGCTGAGAAAATGTCATAAAAAAGGATGGGCTTATATATGTATAATGTAGTGCAGTTAATGTGCTAGTTCTGTAATGAATTTGTTGTTGGAATGTGTATCTGTTTGATTTATGAGAAAATGTCAGGGAAAAGGATGTGTATGAGTACATAGTTTAATTCTCATATGCTGGTTCTGTTATGAAATTGTTGTAGGAAATGTGTATATGTTTAATTGCAGAGGAAATGCCACAGAAAAGGATGTGTAGAACTGTCTTGCAATGTTTTTTTTTTTTGAAAGAGATCTTGCAATGTTAAATGTTAAAGAAAAATTGTGATTTGATGCAGCAATTGCCTCTTATTTTGTTCATGAAGTGTTGTCAAATTTGATCTATTGAGATTTGGAATGCTTTTTTGGTCTGGTGTAGGATGAAAATTGGTAAAAAAGGCCGTTCAAAAAGAGGAGGCTGGACTGAGAAGGAGGTTAGTTGCTGGAATTTCTAGTTTGGTTATTGTTGAATGTTTTGCACTTGTTTGAATCATCATGTTAATCCGCGTTTCTATTTGTGATTTTCTGGTGTCTACAACACAGTTCATGGAGTGATTTTCTGCTTTTCAAAGTAATTTTTTTTCTATTACCTATGCTAGACTTTTGGCAGGGCACCAAATCAGGGAACTGACATTAGCGAAGAAACTTAGCTAGGATTGAGTACACTCACTTATAGGGTTTTAGGATAAAATGTATTGTTTCAGGTGGAATTTTTCTTTGCCTGAAGGTCTCTAATTGATTCAATTGCATTGCTTCTGATGGACAGGATAAACTCTTAACTGGAGCAGTCATGAAGTTCAGAGGGAAGAATTGGAAGAAAATAGGTATGCATGTATACTGAATGCTGGTATTTTCCTGCAGTCTTTCACTTTATTTTAATAGTTCATATGAGAGTAGACATCATTGTAGTTAAGAGTACCAATCATATGGCTTTATATTAGTTTGCAAATTGCATTGTTCTAAGAGCTACAGATGACTGGTAATTTTGTGGGTCATGGGTGGCTGGTTAATATACAACCATGACCCTGACGCTTTTGGTATCAGTGGCAACCCTGGTTTGGCAATCTACCTGCTTAACTTAGGTCATCTAGAAACAAATGGCCACCTCTCAGCCACATTGACCATTACCATAGCAAGCTACTGAGAAGTGAGAAAATAGTGTGTGTGTGTGTGTGTGTTGAGGGACAATGAATTCCCCTGACAGATTGAACATTCCAGGCTTTCCTCCAACTATTGGGTTATATGGCACAAGTTTGGTTAAATGTTATTGAAGCTACTACTTAGATGGATTTTTCTCTTCTACAGCTGAATATCTTCCTGGGCGAACAGCGACTCAGTGCTGGCATCACTGGCAAAAGGTTCTTAACCCTGAACTCATCAAAGGGCCTTGGAGAGAGGAGGTATACATTTTCAGGTGGCATAGCATTAGTTTCGTCTTCTTGAGATCATTGATACATGAACATGGCCTTTTTCTTGTTGGTTTTCAGGAGGATAATTGTATTGTTGAGATGGTCACAAGGTATGGTTGCAGGAAGTGGTCTGTTATAGCAAAGTCCCTACCAGGTCGCATAGGAAAGCAATGCCGAGAAAGGTAGGTAATGACACCTAGTTGTAGTTTGTTCATCATATATTTGGCAAGCAATGAGCTGTTTTCATTTCGGTTAATGATTTTTATGTATTTATATTTCAGATTTGACATTAATATTCTCTTCCATGTGAAACTGATTGCTTTCCTAAATAACATATTTGGACTTGCATAGCTTAGCACTAACTGTTTCATACAAACTTAGTTTGATACCAAGTTGGCATGCCATTATTCTGTCTTGATGGATTGCTTCTTATCAGGTTTTAGCTGTTTTGTATATAAGGTGACACAAGTGGATGCTTAACTTGTGAAACGTTGTTCAAATTGCACATAACCAGAATCTACTTTAATCTGTATTCATGCATGTCACATATAAGTTAGTATACAGTGCAGTAGAAACAATTAGCCAGATTACTAGAACACTACCTCAATCAGTTCAAGCACCTGAAGATGCTCAATTTTTTAAGCCTATACAATTTTATGGTTTAATTAACACGCATCAAACTTGCACTTTTCTATACTAGACAATTGAGTGACTGACAGAAGTACCAAACTAATGATTGGATTTTCAGATGGTATAACCATTTAGACCCCAAAATTAAGAAAGATGCATGGACTGAAGCAGAAGAGTTGGTGCTTATTCGTTACCACCAGATATACGGCAACAAGTGGGCAGAAATTGCAAGGTTTCTTCCTGGAAGGTACGTATTGCAGATCAGCGCACTACTAAGCTCGAATTTACCAACATATCCTGGTATGAACTTTATCACATACTTCTTAAGACTCTGAATAGTGAATACCATGAAATAATTCTCTTCGAAAAGAAATTATTAGTTTACATAAAAATTATGCTGCATTTGCACTACAAAGGAATTATTGTAACACGTTTTTGTGTGGAGAAATGACCTTAATGCTGTGTTTTGATTTTAAGAGTTGAAGTATCCCATATATATGGAAACGTCATAACATGTTGTCATGTGCTCATTTAAATTGGGAACTTAGATTTTCTGAAGCAGAACTACTAAATTTGGTGTTTGTTCAACATTGTGCTGGTATGCCCAGAGTATAAAAAGTAGCACATATAGTAATACACACACACACATTATCATAAGATTTGTACTGTCCATTGTTTGGATGATGAATTATGTTCCTTTTATTCAAAGGAATAATCTCATTGTCTTGACTACTAATTGGCAGGTCTGACAATGCAATTAAAAATCACTGGAACTGCACACTGAGTAGGAAACTGGATTCACATTCACCTCGTGATCCTGCAATCGACATGTCTAGTTTCTTCAGTTGTGAAACAAAACCAAACTGCACAAAGGTTAAAGAAGAGGGACAGAGCCTTGATAACGTAACAGTTTCCTTTGACCATAAAATGGGGTTAGAGCACAATCTTCACAGTCCTTTAAATGAGACAGTTTTTCAAAGTCAAGGTGCTAACTCTGGTGGCATGAAAATCGAATCTCATTTCAATAAACTGAATCTCCTAAATCTTGTTGCTGATAGAATACCCGAATATCCAAGAAGGCCAAGAAGTTTTAGTCCAATTCTTCGTTTGAGATCCGAAAATGAATCACGAAGATACAAATCAAAGTCTCCGGCATTTGGATTTGGTGAGGACAGTAGCAAAGTTAGCAACAAAAACAAAGACCATCTAGCTTCTCTTCAAGCAGAGGAAATGGAGGATGGTTGCCCATGTACTAAGCCTCTCAATGTGAAGGATTTGGTTGCTTCTTCTGCAGGACTCAATGAATCTTCAAGAACACGTCAGCCTTTAAACAGTCCATGTTGCTATTCTACTCCCAACATTTCCCTTAACACCTTTGTTAAGAGTTGCAGTCCAGAATCAATGTTGAGACTGTCAGCAATGAGTTTCCAAAACACTCCTTCCATCATCAGAAAGCGGATGTCCAGAAACGGTGATGCCACAAAATCTTCCACTTGGAAAAGGGTTGTTGCAGATAAGGAAAATATGAACCAAGATTTCATTACTTCGATTGGCAAGCACGAGATGTCATTTTCTGGTTTATCTCTGGACAGACGCTTGGAGCATGATTTTGATATGGAAAGGGACTTAGCCATAGGCAAATGTGGGAGCTCAGTTTCTTCAAATGCATCTCCAGAGCCTCAATTTGGTGCAGCAGATATGATGTTGGTACCTTGAGATGATACATGGGTAAGCAATACAACCCTTCTGAGGCTTAATATGTCATCTTCAGTTAATCTGATCTCTCTAAGGTAGTTTTTGGATCAAAACTTTTGAAATGAGAATGAGAATGAGAACTCATTTCCAGGACTAAAAAGTCTCATTCTCATTCCTAATTCCCTTTCTCGAGGAAAAATGTTCTAATCCAAATGCTACATGTCTTTTTTCCCACCTTTTACAGTAGATTTGGTAATTTGAGTCATAACTTGTGACACAACATGAACTTAAGCGGATTAGTGTTCATTCAATTGTTCGTGTTGAACTCATTTGACCCACCTAACCTGATTAATTAAATGGGTTGTGTAACCCAATTTACAGCATCTATTCAAGGATAAGATTGTAGTTTTTAAACATGTTGTGTCAAAAATGACTAGTACATATTAAACATATAAAAAATATCTTGTCATGTTATGTCATGAAAATTTGAACTCAATTACTCTCTCCATCCTAAAACAAGTGTCTTGTTTGTCGTGCATTTTGCCTCAAAATGAATGTCCTCTTTCTATTTTAGAATTTTAGTTATACACGAAATACCATAATATTCTATTGAGTTTGTCCACAACTCACAAAACGTCAAACACTAACTACATTTTCCTTTATTTTTGATCCAAAAGGAAACCAATACTCTCAATTTTGGACGGGGAAGTATAAGTCGTGTCATACCAACCAGCTCATAATTGAGTCGTGTTCATTTTGTGCAACTTAACCCGTTTGATAATTGCTTTCTATTTAGGTTGACTCATTCAACAAAATACTTATCTTTCAGTGTGACACGAACATGTATCACTACTACTCTGCAGGGTCTATAATTCACATGCTACGTTGTCTGACTTGGATTCTGTTTGCAGGCAATAAAATGCTTCAATACTCAGAGATCATCACAAAATGAATAGAAGAAAGAACAATCCAAAAACAGGACGAGGACATGGTGACATACATGGATCAAAGTAAGAATATCAGTCCTTTTCTCAAAAATAAAATAAAACTACATACATCTTGTTCATGATATAGAAAAATTTACCGATTCCTAACAGCAACATACACGTAGAAAAAATAAGGGTCTCTTGGTGAAATCTAGTAGCTCTTCCATAATTGGTAATGGAATTTTTGGAAAGTTTATTGCCATTACTGAGTAAAACATGGTAGATGTTAATTTCATCAAAAGCTTCAAGCATGTAAAAATGTGTAATCTTCAACAGGGTCTGCTTGTATCAATCATGCCTGTATGGTTGTATGTGTGTGTAAATAAATGATTGTCTGTAAGTAGAGTGAAATTGATATTAGAAATGTGATTGGACTGGACTGAAACTATACTTGTGCTTTTGATCTCATGACTCCGTGTTAGCATCAGTGGATTGGTACATTTGAGGTAGTGTACCTGTTTTCTCATGTATTTGATGCGAAGAACGTTTATACAATATGATCTCTTTGTCATCACGGGCATTTAGGTTTATTTGAAGGATTATTATTATTAATTTATACGAGTCAAATATTTATTTAGATAAATCATATGATCTCAAATGCCAAGATAAAAGTTATAGACATATTTCAAATAAATTGAGCAAAATCCAAATTCAAATTTTAAAGTTATTCAAATACTTGATTTGACTCAAATTCGATTTTATGAAATATTGGTTGTCAAATACAAATATACTTTAAAAAAAACTCCAAATCGGATATTACAAGGAATCACCAGTTTAGAGTGGACAATTTGGATCATCTAAATTGAGATGAGACGGGGCAAATGAGTTTATTTTATACTTAAAAATACCGTCAGGAAGACTTGAACCCCTGTCAACAGAAAGACTCGAATTCGAGAGTTCAAAGAAAGCTCAAAACGTTTAAATCGTTTGGTCCAACCTACTTTGGCTACAAACTATATGTAGTTATGTAGTAGAAGTGTTTGTTTTGTGCTTTTAGGAAGGACAAATAAAACGAAGCAAAAATAAAGGAGAAGAGAGCAGGTCATGCGCATAAAATTAGAAAATAAACAAAAACTCTATATAAAAAAAAATACAAAAACTAAAATAATAAAAAATAGTAGTAAAAAGCGCGCCAACTTTAACGAACTGAAGTACGGTCACAGAGTCCCAGAGTGAGTGAGTAAAGTAGATTCCTAAAAATCTTCTCAATTCGATTTTTGAATCTCCAAATCTCTATCCTTTTCTCTGTTTGATTTCTTCAATTCACTGTTCAATCCGATTCAAAATCCATTTCTCTACCTGCCAATCCCTCTCTCAAACTCTGTGTCTTCGAATTCTTGATCTGAGAAAACGAAAAACCCTAGCAAATGGAGGGGAAGATGATCCTGGTGACAGGTGGTGCCGGATTCATAGGCACTCACACGGTGGTTCAGCTCCTCAAAGGAGGATTTAGGGTTTTGATCATCGACAATCTGGATAATTGCACCGAAGAGTCCATTCGACGAGTTCGCGCCATGGTTGGTCCTGAGCTCTCTAAGAAACTCTACTTCACTCAGGTGGTGATTCGATTTCTCATTTCTCCAACTAGATCTCGAATTTTCGTTTCAGGTTTATTTGAAATCGATTGCGTTTTGAGGTTGCTGATTCGGTTCTGTTTGGCTGCAGGGTGATCTTAGGAAGAGAGACGATTTGGAGAAGCTATTTGCCAAGACGAAGTAATTTTTCTATTTTCCCTAGCTCTTTTTTTTAAGACCTTGTTTTGTTGAAATGTGATTTGATGAGTGAGATTGGTGGATTTTACTACAGATTTGATGCTGTGATTCATTTTGCTGGTCTTAAAGCTGTTGGGGAGAGTGTGGCCTTCCCGTGCCGATATTTCCATAACAATTTGGTTGGAACCATCAACCTAATTCAAACCATGGTTAAATTTAACTGCAAAATGGTGAGCCTCCAGATTCTTTTTCTTAATATTTAAATCTGAAGGTTCTTGGTGCTTGCATTTTTCATCCGCAGAGTGAAACTTAAGTACTCTAGAACATGACGAACTAGGGATTGGTGTTTCAAATGCTTATTATTTGGATTTAGGACTGTTCTGTGTCCTTGGCTGTTTCTCGATGGTATCATTACTGGTGTTTTACGTATCAGTTATCACATTTGACTATGGTATAGTAGTTATTAACTATTGGAATGTGATTATCTTCTGACTTCTTAAGGCAGCGGTTGGGTTAAGAAAATTGGAATGAGAGTGTGAATCAAGGATGGGAATGGGAGAGCCATTCTCGTGACAAAAAAAATCCTAATCCAAACATGAACAATGAGAATCTCATTCCGATAAAAATTTCTAATCTAAATGCTACCTAATAGTACATTAAAGAAAGGATATTCTAAGTGGATTATTTTGTTCTTGTGGGGAAAGGAATCTGTTGTCAAGTCTTGTGTCTTCTTGGTGTATTGTTTTACTGATTAGAGTTGGGAAAGCAGGAGTGTTGCGATCGTGATGCTGGTTGACACTCTCTTATCTCGAATAAAGTAGATATGTCGCATGTCTATTGTTAATCAAATCAGAATTTCCTCATTTCTCTGCATATTTCTGTGTTGGTTCAGTTAACTGACATGTTCTCTCGTGATCTGTATGATACTAACTAGATGAATGTTTTTTTTGTGGAAAATAGATGGTTTTCTCATCATCTGCGACTGTATACGGCCAACCTGAAAAGACTCCATGTGATGAAACTTTTGAATTGAAGGCTATGAATCCATATGGACGGACTAAGGTAATTGCTTATGGACACTGGACAGAAAAATACCTTCTTCTTTTTATTTGCATTTCAATCATCAATTTATCTTATGAGGTAAAACAGCTATTTTGATCCGACATTACTTTTATAATTTCATTGTGCTAGCTATGGCTTGAGGAAATTTTTCGAGATATTCAAAATGCAGATTCCAGTTGGAGAATTATTTTACTGAGATACTTCAACCCTGTTGGGGCTCATGAGAGTGGTACAATCGGTGAAGATCCCAAGGGAGTTCCAAATAACCTAATGCCTTACATTCAACAAGTAGCTGTTGGCAGATTACCTGAGCTTAATGTATATGGACATGATTATCCCACAAAGGATGGTACTGCGGTATGTGATATCTATAATCTATTTGAGAAAAAAGCATAAGTGGGTTGGGATAAGAACTGTTGTAATTGTTCATATTATCCAATCTCATGAATCAAGAATTTTATTTGATACATTCTACTGGGTATGACCTTCTGGTCACCGCATGAAGTCCTAGATACAACAAATTTGGTTTTAATTAGAACTTATATTTTCTACAATGAACAGATACGAGATTACATACATGTCATGGATTTAGCAGATGGTCATCTTGCTGCTCTTAGGAAGCTCTTTACAACAAAGGATATAGGTTCTCTCTCTCTCTCTCTCTCTCTCTCTCTCTCTCTCTCTCTCTCTCTCTCATGTAGTGAAGGATTCATGTTTTGGCATGTGAATATTGTACTTGCCATGTTTCTGGATCAATGTATCATCTTTCAATTGGGTGTCTTAGAAATGTTTTCTTCTCTTAGGTTGTACTGCTTACAACTTGGGTACTGGACAAGGTACATCTGTGTTTGAAATGATAGCTGCTTTTGAGAAAGCATCTGGCAAGGTCATTGTCCCTTCTCTCTCTCTCTCTCTCACACACACACACACACACACACACAGAGTATGGTATATTTGGGGATGCTAATGTAC
>JAYMTF010005886.1:0-11001 GCA_036897485.1 Pelargonium nanum | reverse complement strand
AGGATCGCAGAGACGAAGACAACAAGTCTTGACACCTTAGCTTGGAAAGGAGACTTGACACTTGTGACATTTTGCACTTAGAGAAATCTAGACTTGAACACTTAGGCTAAAAGAATTGCTTACGTGGACAAGAAGACCCTACAACAACAACACGCGCTCCGAGTGTGCTTGCGTTGACCCTCCAGGTCAAAACAGGCGCATCAGACATCAAAAAATCAGATTATGAGAGTTAGTGCTTCTCTTTGTATCCCAAGCCACAACCGCTATTGATCTTGCTACAAATCAACCACTCTCGGCGGCTCTGCCGTCGGAACCACCATCTCTTTTCGTCATCAACCGCATCTTTCAATCCTTCTCTGTCTCCGCTGCTTTTTCTCCGCCAAAACTTGCCGAATCTCTCAGTCCCGTCCTCCACTGCCCGAGATCTTTGCATCCTCCATTGTTTGATCTTGCATGATGTGAGGATGCAGAGGTCAAACCCCTATAGATCGGTATCTGCCTTAGGGCCTTCAACTCGTCGGCCGTCTAGATCACCTCAAGCGACTCTTTACGTCAATAATCTTTCGCCCACTATAACCCCACGATGGTTGAGACTTGAGAACCATTTTCAAACTTCATTGCTCTGTTCACGCCTGTTTTATACCGAAAAACCCTAACATATATGAAAGGGGATTTGGCTCTGTCACACTGGCCAATCGGACGCGTCGAGAGTCATCAAAATCCTTAACGTTGTTTACCTTCTTCGTCGCCGCATCTTGGTCGATGGGGTCAAACAATCCTCGAATAGAAATAACTCATCTTTACTGGACGTTCCTGGTAGTAAGTTAGCTGCTTCGGTATCTAGGTTTCCTGATCATGGGCCTTCCCACACGCTTACGAACTCTGATCCCATCTCCAAGGGTGGAAATTTGCGACCACGTCGACATCTTTCAAAGGATCGTCAAGTTCATTTACCTTTAAGTCTCAACCAAACTTCGTTTAGGGATCAGGTTGTCTCCGGAGTTACGTTCAGGGATGCAGTCAAAGGATCTCCTCTGGATAAGCTTTAATGTCTCGGTTTTTACTCATCGCACTTGCTTGACATATTGAAATGGATCGAGTGTTCTTGCTGTTTCTCGGGAGATTATCTCCGGGGAGTTTCTCCATCATCAGTTTGTGTCGAAGGGGGTTGTCAACATCTCTGTGCATTATCTGGCTAATCGAGTCTTCATTTTTTCGTTCCCTGATCAAGACACTCTAAAGGCCATGAAATCTTTGAACTGGTCATTGCTCTCTAAGTGGTTTTTTAAATTAAAAGAGTGAGGTCATCTGAAGATATGAGGGGGCCGATACTGCTGGGTCTTAGTTTGAAGTCTGCCTATTAATTTGTGGTGCACTACGACCATCATAAGTTTATCCAAACTCTTCGGCGAGCTGGTATTCTATCACCCGATTTTTATGTTTGGTTCTCATCTTGATTAAGCACAATTTCTGATTCATACGAACTTATTTACTTTACATTCCAAGGAGGTTGATATTAAAGTTCGGAATTCGACTTATTCGGTCCTGGTTAAAGAATGTGTGGAATAAGAGCTTTTTTGTTCAATGTTTCCTATTCTGATCCCTCGCCTTTGCCTTCGCCCTCTACCTCGACGAATTCAATATTGTCTAGTCCATGCTCTTAGAACGAGAGTGTCGCCACCACTCCGGCAGCTACTATGAATAAGGACGCCATCGATGTGGATGCAGACCCCTTATATGAACCAATGACCGAGCCGGTTAGGCCCAAATGCTGAAGGCCAACCCATGCAGTCCATGCAAACCCTATTGCGGACGTCCCAAACTCATCTTCCTCCAATTTGTTTGCTGCTTCGTAATCATCAGATGCCACCATCGTTAACCCTACTTCCACTGCCGAGTGCATCTGAGCATCAATGCCTTGCGCATCAAGCCTCTATCGGTTGCTCTTCCCCGACATAAGCAATCTTGTGGCACACGTCGTTCAGATAGGGTCGAAGTTGATATGGTTGATCAGGTTAATTCTTCTCCTACTCGATCGGTTACAGTGGTATGAGAATTTTGCAAGGACTTGGGTTTACATGCTAGAGGTTCTGAATTGGAAGTTATCGACTGACTTCGGAAAATTGAAGCCGCTCCACTCCAATCCTAATTATGTTCATTTTTCTTTCCTCGGGAATTTTGTACTTTTTTTTGCTCTTTTTTTATTCTTTAATAAAAATACCAATCGCTTATAAAAAAAAAGGACATAATTCGTATGTTTTTTCACAATTTTCACAATTTTCACAATTTTCATTGTGTGTGTAATAAAATTCTTTTTTTGGTTTTTTGAAAAACCTTCTTACATAGTTTATATTGAGATATGCATATTTTTCATGGTTGAACGTTTACCAAATGTGCACATGACTTATTTTGTCAAATATTGTATAAATAGATATATGAACTATTAATTTTGCACAAATAGGTCTTTAACACTGACGATATTAAAAAAATTCGTGAATGCATGCTTACATGACAATACAATAAGCAATTTTAGATGACATGCATAATGATGTGCCAATATTTATTAGTATATTTTTAGACTAAATATTTATGGATTTTGACTGATATTTCTACTAACGTTGACCGGTGTTTGACTGTTTATGAGTATAATTAACATATATTTTCTTTCAAATATAATTTTTTTAACTTTATTTCATACACACACACAAGATTGTGCAATTTTCGGTTTAATACAATTTCGGACCTCATTAGTTTTTTCTTAAAATATTTTTAATGGTTTTATATTATAATATGTGTACTCTTAGATATTTTTATTACTTTTGACATAATCTTATAATTACTCATCAAGTTCACTTGAATAACTTTTATTTTCTTTCAATTTTTATTATTTCTCTGAAAAAAAAAGAGTAAATTTATATTTGAATATGGTCCAAATCAGTCTGATCTAATTCAGTATGGAACCAAACATATTCATCTATTAACGTTGGTAAAAAATAGTCAACGTCAATAAATGATTAGTACAAACTCACATTAATAAAACTGATATATCACTCTTCATGTTAGGTAAAATTGTTTTTTTTTTTAAATTATCTTCTAAGCATACATTATTGAGTTTTGCTTAAGAGTAAATTACAGATACACCCCAGAGATTGGTCACTTAAAACATAAAGTCGCCTAAAACTATTTTTGGAAACAAATGACCACCATAAACTTTGTAAAGTCCATTTTGAGTGACTAGTTCACGGGGTGCATTTGTAATTTTTCTTTTTTTAGCATTGTTTTTTTTAGAAACTGTTTTTTAACATTGTTAGTGTAGAAGTTCGATTCGTACAAATTTAATAATTAATATATCTATTTAAACAAAGTTTGAAAAAATATATTGGGATAAAGGCAATTTTGATACCCAAACTTATACCAAAAACTTAATTTGGTACCCAAATTTTAATTCTATTAGATGTGGTACCTAAACTTTAATTTTTCAACCCAATTTGGTACCCACCGTTACAACCTGTTAACCGATCCGTTAAGTCTTGTCCACATGAACTCACACTGCTGACGTGGCAAAAATTTACAAAAACTTATCGCTGATGTTTCTTGTTGAAGTGGGTATATTTTTTTAATTTAATAAACGAACAGACCATGCCGTAAAATTCATCTCTTGAGTTTTCAGGCAACAAAAATTTCAGATTTGCTAAATCTAATCAAGAGTTGAATTTTTCTAACTAAAAATCACACTTACAGATCCAAAAACTAACCTAAAACCAACAAAAAATAGATAAAAAAACTAACCCAAAACTAACAAAAAATCGAAGCGATCTAATCTGATCTGCTGTGGAGCTCCACCAGAAACCACCGCTAAGATCTATCCTCACCCCTATAATCCACTGGAAGCTTGTTGGAGATTTCGGATTCGCCGTCCACGCCGATCTAATCTGCTTTGGAGCTCCATCGCAAAGTCCCCGGAAGTTGTCGCTGATCTAATCTACTCTAGAGCTCCACCGCGTCACCGGATCTGGGCTGGAACATGATCATTCTCTGTTTCTACTACCGGATGAGCTTCTGATTCAGATCTCCTTCAGCCAAGATCCGGAGAGCTCAAGTTAGATCTGGCGAGCTCAGCTTCGACCCACGACGGCGACACCTCCAGCACTGGTGAGCCCTAAACACGATCTGTGCTCTCTGTTCGCGGATTACTACTTGAGCATATGACGTCGGCAGCTCTCTGCTCGCAAAGGCGCCTCCACTGGCAATGGTGGCGTGACAGTGAGAGAGGGAGAGACGATATGTGACAGAGGGAGAAAGATAGACGTTCTGTGTTATATGGAGAAAGAAGAGAGTGTCTAAGTTTTTATTTATTTTAATTAAAAATTAATTGATATCCATATCAACGAGAAGGTGGTGCAGTTCTTTGCCACGTAAGCGAAAATTTTCCGCATAGGCAAGCCTGAGTACACATGGACGGAGTTAACGGTTCTCTTAACGGGTTGCAACAACGGGTACTCATTTGGGTTGAAAATAAAAGTGTGGATATTAGTTCTGATTGAATAAAAGTTGAGTACCAAATTGGGTTTCCAGCCAAAATTTAGGTACCAAATTTTCCTTTGAAAGTTTTGTATAAAAAATGTCACGTCAGCGATTCTCCCAACGCTCCAATGGGGCTAACCCTAACCGCCGCAAGCAGGGGCGAATCCGGAAATTAATCTCAGTGGGTGCACAATATTATGAAACACTCACTTTCTAGTACTTTCTTATTAGGATAATAATTTAAAATATATGTTCGTAACCTTGGATTTATGATGTGATTTTTTAAAATCAAATTCATCTTATTGTCTTTTCGAATAATATTTTCTTTGATTTTTGTCATAAATATAAAAAAAGTACATACATATTATAGTGACACAATTGTAGAGTACTTTTTACTATGAATATTGTAGAGTACTTTGTTTGTCTCAAACTTATAGTTTCCAAAAGATACACAAAAGAAAGAAGAAAAAAAAGTAATATTGATAGGATAAGAAAATATAAATACTGTTATAATTGTAATATATAATAATTTCTTTTCAGTTATTACTAAAGTTAAAATACAATAGGAATTTGTGATAGGTTGGAGTGTAGGTGATAGGTAGTTAATATTTGTTTACTTTTTCAGAAATTTAATAGGGAAGTGGGGTCACTATTGGTTTTTACAAATAAATATGGGGTTACTATTGGTTTTCTACAAACAAGATTAAAGAATTTAGTGGTTGTAAACCTCTTTTTGCTGACTCAGTGGGGTCACGTGCCCTCACAGGGCTACACGTGGCTCCGCCCATGGCCGCAAATCTACCGGTCTTCCTTCGCGTCCGCCTGCTGGGGCTATGGGGTCTCGCCGGCGACAGCCTACTCCTGTCTCGCGGGTTCCCCATCTTAGGAGGGATGCGATCTCGTCAACCGACCTCTAAACGTCAGCGTTCGAGTCACACGCTTTATTTCGGGTATCTCCCTCCTCGTGTGACATATCGCTGGTTGGAGAGCATTATTGGGAGGCATGCCAACGTAACCAACTGCTATGTGCCTCGCTCAAGCAACAATTCCCGCAGTAAATTCGGTTTCATTTCGTTTGCGGATCATTCTGACGCGTTTAAGGTTTTGCGTATTTTCGACGGCACTTCGCTGTTGGAATATCGGCTGGTTGTGGGTTGGGTGGTGAATGATCAAGATTCATTACGGGAACCCTCAGTCCAAACCCGTGCTGTTCGACATGTTCAAACCAGCTCGTCCTTGTTCGGTCCAGCTTCTAGACCTACGACCCAGGTACGTAAGCAATGTTTGAGTTTTTTGTCTCGTGAAGTTAATCATAAACTTCGTTGGAGTGTTCTCGCTATTTCGAGAGCTCCGGTTTCAAGCAATTTCCTATACGACACACTTGCAATGGAAGGTATTGCCGATATATCGATCCACTCGCTAGGGCACATGGTTTTTGTGTTGTGTTTTCCGGATGGAAGTTTGTGGCGTGCAATGAAAGACTCGAATTGGGATTGGTTATCACAATGGTTTTCTCATTTTCAAGATTGGTCGCGGCTAAAGAATCGTGGAGGCAGGTATTGCTGGCTAACCATTCGGGGTCTCCCGACGCAGGTTTGGCATGTCAACTCGATCAAGAGTATATCAAAGCTTTTTGGGGATGTTATATATATTCGCCCTTCCTTTGAGGTGGGTTCAAACCTTGATCGCTCGCATGTCTTGATCCATGAGACGCAATTTGTGCATATCTCTAAAATTGTTCAACTCAGGATAGGAGGTAACATGTTTAACGTGGTAGTCTCGGAATGCCCATACTCGAATTTGCCACCTTGCACTCAACCGGACAAATCTTCACCTTCGGGCAGTCCTGCGGTTCCAGGCTCCCCAAAATCTAAGTCGGCTTTACCCCAGGATGAGGATGTCGCTTCTCATCACAGTAATAATTTTGTGATCTCTGGCTTGCCAGATGCTGAGTTACATGGCCCTACATAACTGCATGGGCCAAATTGGGACGGGTCAAATCCACCGGGCCTTCTTGATCAATCAATTGAGTTGCAACATGCAAGGCCTAAAAAATTAAATGAGTTGCCCTCCTCTTCAATTAATTCTTCTCAACCTAAAATTGCTTCAACTGCTTCTGGTTTACCCCATAATCGAGCTGCTGTAATCCGCATGAAGCAGAAAGGTAGCAAGGCTCTTCCGCCGAAGCGACTCCCGCGACCGTTGAAGGCGGGTTGTTACGCAAATTTCATGCAAAAAACGCAGCTAAAGGCCAAGCGTACGATTTCGAAGGAAAAACCGTCAGTCTCGTCTCCGGCTGATTCAGGCACTGCATTATGGGATTTCTTTAAAAGCTTAGGGGCTGAGGCTCAAGGTCAGGAAACAGAGGTTATTGAGCGGCTTAATTTTATCAAAGCCGGCTCGTTACATCGCTGATCAGGTTGTTGGCGTCGACACCCCTCAATGTCTCTCCTCTCGTGGAATATACGGGGTGCATCGGCGCAGCTGAAGAGAGACCGCTTACGGTTTCTCATTCTAAAATCCAAACCTTCTTTAGTTATCTTTAAGAAAGCAAGCTGCAAACTTTATCGTCCTTTCAATGCCACAGTTTATGGAATTCTTCTACCATGCAATTCGTGTTCGCCCATTCTCGGGTCGGTCAGGGGGGCTTGTGACACTTTGGGACTCTATTTCGTTCGTTATGGATTCATCTATCATCGATTAAAATTTCACTGCGCTGACAGAATTTTGGGAGATTTTTAATTGCCGATGCATGCTAATAAATGTGTATGCACCTTGCACTGATCCAGAAAAATTGTCTCTTTGGTCTCGCATTCGCTCCATAGTTCATGACGTTGTTTTACCTTGTATTATTTTTGGAGACTTCAATTCGGTTTGTAGTGTGTCTGAGAGGTATAGTAGTATTGTCTCGCTATCTGCAAATTCGGATTTCAATGACTTCATAAATGACTGCGGCTTGATTGATTTGCCTCTTCAGGGTCGGTTATACACTTGGTATGGGCCAAACGGGATTGCTAGAAGGTTGGACAGATTTCTCGTATTCACGAACTGGCCTTCGTCTATCGGGATTTTCACGCAAACTGGATTAGCACGTGGTTGGCCGGATCACTGTCCAGTGCTTCTCTCTACTGAGGTCCCAAATTGGGGCCCTAAACCATTTAAATTTCTGAACTACTGGGTGTCGCATGCGTCGTTTAATGACAAGTATCGGAGGCTTGGAGGTCTTTTTCGGTACATGGGCGTTCTTGTTTTCGCCTTTGGATGAAATTGCACCATCTCAAGTCGGTTCTCAAAAAATGGAACGTCGAGGTATTCGGAAATTTGGAGAACTCAGTTCGTATTTTGGAGCGTGATATTGACAAACTGGATATCACAGCTGAGACTGGTTTGAGCAGTGCGGAGCTCCAGCACAGGTCCGAATTGATCACCGAACTTCACTCAGCCTCTCGTGCCTTGTCCTCTTTTTGGAAGCAACAATCCCGAGTGCGATGGTTACAGGAAGGTGATCGAAACACTGGCTATTTTCATCGGGTGGCATCAATCCGGCAAGCTCAAAATAAAATCTCGGGTCTCATGAATTCGAACATTTGGGTCACCAACCCGGAATCGGTCAAATAGTTGGCTCGCGGCTATTTCAAACTCAGGTTGTCTTCTTTAGGTTTCCATCGACCATTGCTTCCGGGACTCAGGTTCAAAATATTGCTTTCTCACGCTAATTTTGTATTGGAAATGCCGGTCACCCTTGAGGAGCTACGATCAGTTGTTTTTAGCAGTGATGGGTCTCGGGCATCGGGTCCTAATGGTTTCAGTATGTTCTTTTTCCAGAAGTGTTGGGATATTTTTCAATCCGATGTTCTCTCTTTCGTTCAGGCTTTCTTTGATTGAGGCTCAATTGGTAAAGGTCTCAACTCGACCTTCTTAGCCCTTATCCCAAAGGTTCAGTCTCCTCAGGGACTTAATGATTTCAAGCCAATCAGCTTGGTTTCGGCGCCATATAAAATCATTGCAAAGTTATTGGCTATTTGCTTGAAACCTTTCATTGGGGGGCTAATTAGTGGTGTACAAAGTGCTTTCATCACTGATTGTCAGATTTTGGATAGTATTCTTATTGCGGGCGAGGTGATTCACCATGCACGGTCACAACGGGAGCCGGCTATAGTGGTCAAGCTAGAAGCACGCTTTTGACAGGGTCGACTGGTCAAGCTAGCTTCCATGGGGTTCGGGTCAAAGTTTAGAGGTTGGATCGCGAGCCTTCTGTCCTCTTATATCTCAGTGCTGATTAATGGTTCGTTATCGACTGATTGTAACAGCTCGCAAGGAGTGAAGCAGGGGTGTCCATTGTCTCCCCTTTTTATTTATCATCGTGACTGAAGCTTTACATCTTCTGCTTGCTCGGGCTGAGGAGCAGGGCCAGTTCGCGGGGATAAAAGTTGGATCAGTCTCTATCTCGCATCTTTAGTTTGCAGACGACACAATTTTATTTTTTGATGGCTCGAATCCGAAATTGTCACTTATAAATATTAAAAACGTCCTGCATTATTTTGAGTTGGTCTCGGGTCTCACGATAAATTTCCAAAAGTCGAGTCTTATCGGGATAAATATCATCCCTAAATCCGTGGAGCCTCTAGCCGGCGTTATGGGCTGCCGCGTAGCTTCTTTTCCTATTACCTATATTGGTTTTAAGTTGGGTAGTAGTCTGCGGCATGCTAGCTCTTGGAGTGGAATAATTGACAGGTACCGTAAGCGACTCGCCTTATGACAAACCAAATATATCTCTTTTGGTGGGCGAGTAACTTTGATTCGGTATGTGCTTACCTCATTGCCTCTATTTTATATGTCGTTATTTAAGGCCCCCAAATAAGTTATTAATGCTCTTGAGGCTATTGAGAGAAGGTTTCTTTGGTTGGGTTCTTCTTCTTCGCGAGGCTTTTGTAAGGTGCGATGGTCGGTTGTTACCTCGCGTCGCTTGCACGGAGGGTTGGGGGTCCGAAAATTGCATCTTGCTAACGTTAGTCTCATAGCTAAATGGTGGTGGAGGTTCGCAACTCAAACCGACTCATTAGGGAAATCAATTCTTTGTGCTAAATATGGTTGGAACTTGGGCTCATGGTCTTTGGATGAGCTGGTCCAGGTCTGTCCATCGCCGGTGGTACGTGACCTGCTTGACCTCCGGCGGTTGCCGAGATTTCTTGACCCTATGGGTGCCGGAAGCTATCGCTGGGTAGTTGGCAATGGGCAAACTATAAAGTTTTGGATTGATGTTTGGGTTGGTTCGCAGGCGTTGCAGCTTCGTTTCCCTAGGCTCTTCTCCTTGTGTATGTTCAAGAACCGATCGTTGACATTCACGTCAGCTCCTCTTCAGGCCGATCCCGGTAGGCTCTTTCACCGGCGTCTTCGCGGATGGGAGTACGACTCCATGGAAGAGCTCCGCTCTGTGGTAGCATCTGCTCCGGCGTGTAGTGCGATGTCGGACAAGTTGAACTGGATCCACTCTCGATCGGGTAATTTCACCACTAAGCGGGCTTATAATGTTTTGTACTCGATCTCACCTCATATCCGCTTCGCTTGTCACAAGTTAATTTGGAGGCTGCTCATTCTACCTAAGTTGCAATGCTTTGCATGACTCGCAGCTCACAATTGTGTGCCATGTTTAGTTTTCCTTTCGTCTCGTGGGATATTCCCGATTTCGGCAAACTGCACCTAAAATTATGTGATGGAGCACCTGAATCCTGCTCACATCTGCTGATTCTATGCTCTGGATTTCTCGTGTGTGGTCGGCTATTTTGAGATGGTGGAACGTGAAGACCGTTTTGCCGGCGGACGTTTTCTCGCTCCTGGCCGGTTGGAGCTCCTGCTTCGATGGCTGTAAGGGAAGCCGAACGTTATGGAATGCAACTTGTCTAGTGGAATTTTTGGCATTTATGGTTGACTCGTAATGCCCTCGTCTTTTGTCATGAATTCCCGAGCATTGAGGACATGGTGATTAGAAATAAGAGCTTTTGTTACTCTCTTTGTAATTGCATGCTTTCTTCTTCGCATAACTCTTTTTCCTTTTCGGCTTGGAATTTGGACCATGTCTCTTGCTTGGTAGGCTAGGGCCCGGTTTCAGTGCTTACCCTTGTACTTTTATTTAGGCCATTCTCGCTATTATATTAAAGGTACCGATTGCTTATCATAAAAAATAAAAAAATTGCCTTTGAAAAGTGTATGAAAAGTGTGTGTCTTATCTATTTTTAATGTGTGGGTATTGAACTGTACCAAAAATATATTATGAGCAGGTAGAGCTTATAAGCACTTTTTGTGCTTCACCTCTTTTTAAGAATATGTTATAACTGTTTGGTAAGAAAGTGTTGATAAACACTTGAATTGTTTGGTAAAAAGTGTTGATAATTACCATGTTATAATGTCAAAATGACTATAATAGACATTAAATATATATATATATATATATTTTTGTGAAACAAGGGTTTGTGCCTC
>JAYMTF010005885.1:0-11002 GCA_036897485.1 Pelargonium nanum | reverse complement strand
TCTGTTGACTAGTGGTCTAGTCTGTTGACTAGGGTTTCGTAAACTAGGGTTTTTGCTGATTTGCGCTTTTTGCGTGTGGTTGAAGGTAGGGTTTCAGAGTATGGCGGAGACGGTAATGGAGACGGCGAGTGTGAGGTCGGAGAGTATGGAAGAGTTGGAGGAGCAGTGTGCGAGGAATAATAATTAGAAGGAAAAGAGCGGCCGGAGTGTTGACGCGCCGGGAGGCTCACTGGAAGCCGGGACTTGATAGTGTTAGGGAGAGCCTGAAGGGGCGTGCGTGACCATAATTGAGATGTAACGACACATAAATATATTCATGGCTTTGATCAAATGTATGATTCTAACTATTTTGGTGTTAAAATTGGTATGAATTTTAAAATTTGTTGCAAGTTTTAATATTTTCAAATAAATCATGATTTATCCATCAAAGAAGATCACAAGTATGGGGCATCCATTGATCCATAGACATCAAATCATTATCAAACTACAACAAAAATTAATAGTCCAAGGTTACAAGGGTAGTAGTAGTAGAATAGTAGGCCATGAGAATTGGTCCATCTTCTAGCCTCCTTTGTTCACATAACCTAAACTAAGGAAGTTAATGACGCAAGAAGAAACAACTATATGAATAGTACTTGGTTTGTCGCATCAGAAAAATTGTAGATTCAAAAGTTTAAAATGTTTGTTTTAACCTCATTTTAAACAACTTCAGTAATGATTCATAAGTTGTAAGAAACAACTTTTTTTTACTTATGTTAGTATTCGTGTTTTAAGTGTATAATTCTAACTAATTTGGTATTCAATATCCATGCAAGGCTAGTACTAGTGTTTTTTTTTTTAGGCTATACGAAGAGATTGAGGTTCAAATTTTATTTAATTTTGGTAGCTGAATATAAGACAAGTCATGTGCCATTAAGATGCGGGTCCAACTGTTGGTTAAGAACAAGGGAACTTGCAAGAACTTGTACCGGCTAAAAATATGTTTTCTTATAGTGTTACCTACCAAAGTTATGAAAATGAGAGTTTCAGAGGGGATTTTTATTTTTTTAACCTTGTCGATAACTTCTGGTATTGTATATGTAAAGTTTATTTTAAATTCTCTTAACACTTGATTAATTAATGGAAGAGGATTCACACATGTATTTTCTCATGTATTTAATATAACTAGTGAAAATGTTTATGGTAAAAAATAGATCTATTTCAGTGTCATAATATATTTACTTACATTTATCAATTTAAAGGAGTAAAAATTATATTTACGATTTTTACTGTTCAAACGTTGATGCGTTAAGCACTATCAAGTTACAAAAACTTATTATAATACATCAAATCTCACGGAAAAAAAAATGAATGATTTTTTACGGGTGATCTTTAATAAAAGATGTACAAAATATTAATATTTGTAATGAAATCATTAGAATATTGAAATATCACAATTTTCTACCCTAAACATTTTCACTAATAATATCAAATATATGTAAAAATACATGAAAAAATATTTTTCCTTAATTAAATATCAGGTGGTGTTAGTTATGTTTCTTTAGCAAACAAAATTAACATATTTAAAGGAAGATACTCGATTACACAAAATTTGAGAATTTATATACAGATTTTCCTAAAATAAAATGAATGTTTTTACCACTCTTTGAAAGATGTCATTTCGGGAAAATGATGGGTTCAATGACGTGTCCCTATATTTTTGCATCTTTAATATGGACACTGTGAGTGCACATGAGAACTGGTCCTAAGAATTTTGTGCTCCTACAATCCATTAATGGAAGGGACGGGACAATTTTTCCTTTGCTCACTAACTATAGTATTGGTTTCAACAATAAAGTTCACAAAATTTCAACAACAAATGAGAACCAAGTTGAAACTTAACACTATATATTAACTATTTCCTTGAATATTTTTGTTTTAATATATAGGACAACGATAAGGTTGGATTTGTAGTGATTGATTTGGATTTTCATAACAGAATTTACAACAAGAAGGAGAAAATTAAGCTTTCAAGAAATCAAATCAAATCATATTTTATTATAGAAAGCAGTAGATACTTGAATGACACTCGAATCTTTATACAAAATATACGTTTACATGGAACACAAAACTTGGATAATTATTCGTACGAAGTAACCAAAACAGATATCAGAAATTCTAAGATCAGCTAATTATTCGATTGTGATGTGAATCATTTTTGGACGGAAATGAAGTGACGGTGCGGCGGCGATACGAGTTTACCCTGAGAATCATAGTCAATCTTGCCGGAAAAGTCCAAGGGACGGCACCGCTCTCCCTTGATGATCGTCTTCCTCCAAACCTCGGCCGCCTCGTCGTCCATGTCGTCGTCGTTGTAATCTTCATGTTCATGAGGCGTCGGCGGGAGCTTTCTCCATGAAATCATCTTAGTCATGAGCAGAGCCTTGCTGCTTATACTGCTATTCAGTCTCCCAATCAGCTTGCTCGACGATCCATGCGATCTCTTCTTCTTTAATGGTGCGGCACAGAAAAACGACACAATCGAAACCATAGTGATGGAGTGGTAGAGTTTCAAGAATTGGAGGTTTTTGTTTTTATATATAACTCAAGAGGCCTATTAAAAATATGAACATGAATGTGTTGCACTGAGTAGTTGTGTATAGTCAAGAGTGTGACTACATATGATATGAATGGATGCTGACATGGCATCCTGTGATTTGATGAGAAGGCAAGTGGGTAGAAAATGCCGTGTTGTACGGGTCTATTGACTTTGACGTGGGTCGTTAATTTGACGGAGTCCACTTCCAAAACATAAGATAAGGATTTTGATTCATGTTAATCATTTTATTACATAAGCGTAATATTCAGAACGTAATTAATATATATATTTATTTCTCCATGTATACATTGTTAAACAAAGTGTGGAAAATAAAACAAGATACATAGATGAGTAGAGCAGTGAAGAGTGAAGTGGTATTATTAGTTAAGTTATAATATACTAAAGAGATGGATGGGAATTAGATGGGAATAGCTCTGGTGACGGAAGGGTAGACAACGGTGGCGGGATGAGCCATGATGCGGCGGCCCTTCATGTGCTTGAAGCAGTAGACGAGAGCACCCACCGGCCACTCCACCACCGCAGCCGCCGCGAAAGCCAGAAACCCAACGGTGGGTCCCACCACCTTGCACCGGCACGGGTTGCTACGGGTTCCGCATTGCACACATATCGGAATTCCAAAACCCATCTTATAAATTTCCAATCTGATTTTGTTTTTGTGTACTATCAGTATGAAATTTAGGAAGTGAATAGAAATGGGGTATGTGATATTTGAAGGTTTGTTTGTTGGGTTTATATAAACATTTTGTTGGATTGATTAGCCAGATCAAGTTAAGTGTGAAGTCATAATAGCATGCGCTGTAGGATCCTTGTGGTACGTGTCGTGTTGCGAAGGCTCTGCATGGACACGTGGCGATTCGTGGCTGGAGATTGCCAGGCGTTTGTCTCTCATTCAATTTGGTGTTGGTCCAGTGTTACGCAATTAACACATATAAACATTAGATTATAAAATATATTGTGGCACACGCACGAGTGAATCAGGTTGGGCTATCATATGAGAAAGTCAAAAGCCCAAGATTGAGCCCATTGGAAGATGATGAATGTCACTGATCCACAACCAGGGTAGGTGTGAATATATATCACAATGCTTTTGGCGATGAAGGTAGCTAGTAAGCATAAAATGAAAAGCAGAAAGGCATATATTATATAGCTTTACGAGTCTTTTATTTGGCACCACTGGCACTGGCAGGGTATATGATTCCTATTATTATATTATGTTTTCATTTCCTAAAACATGCAATTGGAGCAATCATCAAAAGATATATGTTGTTTGGTTTGCTTCTCTATGAACAAATTAAATATCATGCTAATCTAAACTAAAGAGGGACAATAATTGATCGATGGAGAATCAGAACAATGCCAATCACACACTTTTTCTAAAGTACTTGTACTATATATTATATGTATTGTATTGTAATTGCATGACACACACGCAAATAAACGGATCAATCAACTTTAACTACTTATTATAAGATTTAAGAAGTAGTTCCGGTCCACATGCTGCATAATTAAGATGTAAAAAGCAACACATATATGCAGTAAGTGATGAGTTTCACAGTAACACAACCCCAAATATCTAACACTTAAACTACATCTACACTAGGACTACTAATACCATTTGCATCTTCCCACTATCTACTCTCATACTCACCTTAACGCCTAAACTCTCTCTCTCTCTCTCTCTCTCAACACAAACTACAACAACAACAATCTGTTCTCATATTACTATACAGAGTTAATGGCATCACAATCTTATCAATATTTATGGAGCCATCATCAGACGAAACTACTTGTCATCATCAACCTGCTTCTTCTGTTCTTCATTGCTTCTCCGTCTTCAGCTGATGTCCAGATTAAGTGCGGTACCTGTCCTTGCGGCAACCCATGCCAGCAACTGCTCCCACCGCCGCCGCCGCCCCCACCAACGAAGCCGCCCTGCAAGCCGGCGGCTATGGCTCCACCGCCGCCAAGGTTCATTTACGTGACGGGCGCGCCGGGGAATATGTACGTGACGGATCCATACGGATGGGAGTATTATTACTCGGATGGTGGACTACGCTCAGGCTCAGGTGCTGTTGTACCCATGCTCATGCTTCTTGCTACATTTTTTCATTTCATCATCTTCTTTTGCTGACTCTTAGCACCCATTTTATTTCTTCTTTCAATGCTTCTTCTTCTTTTAATTGATTCAACTCAAGGATCAATATTGTGTGTGTTGCATTATTAATTAATAACAAGTAATTTATTGTTGTCATTAAAAAAACCAAGTTTATTGTGGGAGCTTTACCGGAATTAATTTAATTATATGCCTATATATATTTTCTCTTCAACGACTTTATTTAGAGCTGAAATATCGAATTTTAAGTCAGGTTCAAATTTTAGTTTCGGATAAAAGTATGTAGGGCCGAGTTCAAATAGTCAACTCTAGCTCCAACGCGTTTATAAACTTGGGGATGAGTTGAGCATCAATTTCACTCAACAATCTATACTTTTCAACATGCTTGTTTGATGCACTGCATATATTACATTTATATTTCAACTTTCCAGCTGTCTACTTCATTTTCATTGTTATTATCTCCTCTCAAAGAAAAAAGTGAAATTATTAACAAATAACAATTGCAATAAATAAAAAATAGTAATGATTTAAGGTTAACTTGGTACATTGTTAGCCAACCACACATTCCAAAAGAAAGTTTTATTTCTTTTACCAAATAATAATTTACTTGTCATTAATGGTACAAATCTGCAAGTTTCTCGAGTGCACAATAAACCTATAGGACATGTTCTAAAATACAATATGCCTCGAAGAGCTATAAAAAAATGCTTTTGATGATCACAGATAAATAGTTTGGGTACTAATAGTAATACTATGCCAAATTCTAATAAAACTAACAGAATCCTTCATATTCAATGAGGTTGGAACCATATCACCTACACTGCTTGTAATATGTTGTTCATACAGCACTACTGTCCAATGACTTTATAATATAACGACGCCACATTGCAGTGTCGGGATCAAATCTTAGCTCCCACGTAGGCCAGTAATGCAAATCCTGCTTCAGTGTCAACACACGAGGCTTCCCATTTAGGTGAACTGTTCTTACTCGGACAAACTCCCCATGTTTTAATTCCTGACAAAATATTATGGGGATGCTATCAAACTTCATAAACAAAATATAAGGCACATGACAATCATGTTTAGGCCAGAAGACAGCTAAGAATATATATCAGAACTTGTAGTACCAAATTCACTGTTTCCCTTGTAAGGGATTCCAAATGCTACATAATGTTATGATGTAATTCTAGGATATTATAACTAGCAAATAACAAACATAGAGAGTAAATATACCTTAGCCACGCTTACAAATGCATCTAAATCGGGAGTCTTTCTTCCATTCACCTCAACTATCCATTGAAGGGCATACAGACCATATCTATGCACTGGACTACCGTGACACCACCTGGAGAATTTCACAAAACGAACCATAACATTACAAATATCTTCAATAAGACAGACATGGGTAACATTGATATTTGATTGAAGTGCCAATCCCAGATCTTCAGAGGGGTGCTGATCAGCAGGATTGACCCAAGCTTGAGGTTATGGGTCTGGTCACAAAAATCTTAGCTTTTCTAGGGTTACAATTTTCAAATTGGCTTAGCCATGAATAACAATTATCAAGTCAGCTTGAGCCGACATAAGACTTTTCTGAACATTGGATATGGTGATGTTTATCTAACATCTGAAAAAGCAGTTTGTCCGCAATTAGGTGAATATAATTTCAGAGCAACTATGTAACTCATGTCAGTGGTAATCCTACAATACCGCCAAATAAAAAACTAAAGAGAGAAAAGCATGTTGCTGTCATCATTCTAATGCTTTTTGTTATTCTCAAAGGGGTGAGGTATTTGTGTACAGCATAAATCAAAGTTCTCACCTGGCAACATACACACCATGACCTTCTTCTGGAAGAAACCCAAGAGCACGCACTGCTGGATGGGGATCATGAACGATACACCCGCACCAATTAACCACACGTGTTGTGCCATTCCCATCCCGGACGTCAGTTCCCACAAGAAAATCAATTTCACGTCCCTGAAAGACCATAAAGAAACAAGTATAAATATTGATTTTGCTATCATAATTTGCTCTCAGCGGTGACAAAATATCAACCCACTCTAATGCCAAATAGAAATATTAAAATATAGGACAAATCTGTTCGCTAACCTGCCGAAAGATTGTCAATCTAAGATTCCCATCAGAACCATCGTGCTTGTCAAGTTCTTGGCAAGCATTTTCTATGTCAAGGAAGCAAGTGACTGGCTCTTTATTGATTGCCAAGACCATGTCACCTTGTTCTAATAAATTCTCAGCTTTAGATCCAGCAAGACAACCTTTAACGCGTAAAACTTGTCGTCTAATTGGATCTTTTTTTACAAGAGCCTGCATGAAATTCTCATCTACCATTAAAACAAGAATGAGGAAATTGGCAGTCCAACAACTTCTAGATGCATGCCAAAATGCAAGTTAGAAAAGATCATCTGTCTCAATAGATAATATAAGATTGTGCCGACGCAGCGGGAAAAAAATGATAACAAAACAATAGTCATTAACCATATCCACAACTACACAGCTCATTTCCACTAGATATGTGGAGTTCTCCAAATTACTTCAACCATGTCATTCTTACAAAGAATAGTTCATCAAAAAATAAAAATAAATAAATAAATAAACATGGGTGGTAGATTTCATATCAAAGACATCTTATATAAATACCAACATCTACATGAACTGGTAGATTCATGTGTGATTTCTGATTTAACAAAAATTTAGCCTCAGGGAAAAATTTGTGTAAAAATATATGGACTACACAACAAACTAGTAAACTACTCCATAAACCACACCACATAGTTGCCATCTGTCACCCTCGAAAATAAAAACCTCCTGTAGGATGCTTCCTTAATAAACCAATGCTAAATACTTGAGTTAATATCCTGGCTAAGATCTCAGTGGGGTGAGTGATGTGAGTCTATACCTCGTAATATTGAGTCACCCCTACATATAGCCTCCCTCTCCACACAACAAGCTAATAAGTTCGCAGTATTTATTCCTAGGTGTCCACTTTGATGACAGGAGACTCCCAGTTTAACCAACACCCAACACAGCATGTAAGAACCAAATTGAAGTATCAAACTTGCGGAAAGCACCATTCTTCATTTCAAACGTGTTGAAATATTATAAGTACAACATTCTCCAAATGAAAATGTACTTGAAGATGCTATACTGCGATACCAAGCCAGAGACATGGAATATGCCAAAAGCACAGCTAAAATATCAGACCACAAGATCTTCCATTTGCCAAAATCCACTACCAATGATTTGAGAAACAAGTTGGAAGTGTCATGTCTTGTAAACGGTCAGTTGTCCATTTAGAAGATCAACAAAAGGATGGATATATTGGAAGATATACATCACACTTCAGAATGCAGGAGTAAGGTCTTTAAATGTATTAGAGAATGCTGACACTCATATTTAAACAGAACATATATGATATAACTATATAAGAGGGCAGATAGAAAGCAAATATCACAAACATGAAGCAATTTTAATGGCAAAAGAAAAGTCATATCTGTTAGAATCATTACATAGGAGGGCAGTATGAAAGAACTAACTAGTTTGCATGCAAAAGTACCTGGACCCAATCATCGCTTAGTCCAAAACTCCGGGCTTTTGAGAGCAAGGTAGGATAAAGTTCAACCTCTAGAATCCTAACAAGAGGCATTGGTGTTTTGACGCCATTAATAAGAAGAGGCGGTCCATTTGAGCCAGAAATGATTTTGTCAAGAACTTGGCTTATTGCATAAATTGGGATACCTCGGACAAATTGATGATCTTCTGATGTACTACCACCAAATTTCAGCTGCAATTAAAAAAGATCATCAGAACATTTGATCAGAAAATAACAGATAACAGTAATGACATTAAAAATAGAAAATTGAGGCTTTCTTTCTTTTTCTTCTTTTTTGGGCGGCTAGTGGACACCTGAGTTGAAAAACTTCCCCAGATAGCTTGAACCCTTCCAAGCTCATCAGTTAGCACGCCTGAAAATGTACTGCCAAAATCTGAAACAGCATATAATTAGAGTCAAAGTTCAGAAAAATAGAGATCAACTTTAACAGTGCACAGTAAGAGTACCGGTATCAAGCTCAATAACTTCCATGTTGGTTGCTCTGTAGCGAGGACAATCTGCCGATCCAATATTCAAGGCTGCACAAGGATTAGTGACAATGGATTTCCTTGATGTTGCTTGTAGACTTCGGCTTAACCCTACAAGATAGACTGAATCCCCGCGACATAATGCAGGCTCTGTCGCAAATTATGAATAGTCTTAGAAATGATTTTTTGGACAAATCAATACATGCAATGGGTATATTCAATCAAATACTTGCATTCAAAAAATATGTGCCAAGTGATTATGAGCAAGCGAGCATGAGAAAGAAAAACAAAAAGTATAGAACCCTTCATATGCGATCCGATAAGCTCATTGCATTAAAAATAGACTGGACTACTGCAGTAAACCTACCAGGGAGCAGTTCAGCAGCACGAACAACTGAAGCACCAACAGATCCCAGAGCAGATGGGTCATATGCAACAAGAGCATAATTGTGAACAGGATGGAGAAAAACCACCTGAAACATAAGAAACTTAATCCAAAGAGACAAATGGTAGACAATTGTTCAACAATTACCAAAAACAAAGATATTTACCTCCCCTGGAATTTCAATCGGATAGGCAGCAAAGGACAGCATCACATCAGATGAAGATATAGCAACTGTGTTCTTGTCAACTGCAGCCAATCCCATTCTATGAGAATGATATACAATGATACCAGTCCCAAAAAAGTGTTGTGAATGGACACCATCAAGCATACATGATGGTGGCACATGAACCTGAAACAAACAACTAACATATTTTGAGAAGTCCAATTTAAAATATCTCGGGGGAAACAAAAAGAGGCCATTTTAACAAACTATAAAAAGCACTTTGAGAGGTGAACAATAAAAAAAAATGCTAATAGTATAATGTTACCTCCAAGTAATACTTAACTAAGATGAAATATTGAGTTCAGTCATTTTTTGTAAGCAAACAAAAGGCTTATTATTGCAATATTCCTATTACTCGGGCAGTTGTAAAAAGAAAAGAAATTATATGAACAGAATAAACATTTGAAATAAATTGGAACACAGAAGCAAGTAATCAAAAAATATATATCATGCATCCCTAGTCTTCACCACTTGATATGCATCTAGAATATTTACTTCATTGTCATGGAATAAAAAAAATGCAAAATATAAAAATTGAAAATATACAAGCAATATATATATATAATAAAATGGAACAAGTAAAATGAACCATTTTTGCGACCAAATACCATTTAAATAACAACAGAATCTCCTTATAGAGAAATAATCTGAAATATCTCTTGGTACTCAAACAGTTCAATTGAAATGTGCTAGAAATTAGACATAGGCATGACATGGTCATCTGTAGAACCACTTCAGTAATGATAAAAAGTCCACAGGACATTACCTCAAACATAACAAGGGCTGGTTCTACCACGCGTTCTGCAAACGAAGCATTCGCTGCCACTGTTGGTGCACCCTGGTCTCTCAAAACTGCATTTTCGAGGGTATTTGGATCCTCTAACTTAACATCTCTGGTTTCAAGCAATGAGCGGTCAGCAACAGCAATTCCATTATTTCCATCAGCAGTTACATTCTCTTCCACTCTTCGTTTCTTTGTCCCAATATCAGATTCATTCTCACAATTAGGCCCCTCAGATGTGTGCTCACAATTGGTCTCCATATTCACTACACCATCAACAGACTCATGGTTGTTATCTTGATGCATATTTTCCCTACTATGCTCACCATCTAATGGAACTGTTTGACTTGCTATGCCTTGTCCAACATCATTGATACCAGATGATAGTAATAGGGACTTAGTTTGGAATGCAGGCTCTGCTACCCATAAACCAGTATTGTCATCGCGAGTATACATCTGCGGAGGGGCATACCATTCATGGCGATCAACAGTGACCAGGACAGACTGCACCCATCAGAAGAGACAACAGAATTTCATTAATTTCATAACAAGAAAATGAAAGCAAAACAATCTCTGAGAGAGAGAGAGAGAGATCATTAAATCAATCAATAAATGAAATGTATATGAGCACTGGCCATAAGTAAACTAGGTGTACGAATATCAAATTCCTCAGTTCTCTCTGTTTTTGGAGTGTCATGCATACTTAATTGTATGTTGAAGCATTAGTGTTTCACTGTCAGAGTTGAATTATGTAACTCCAACATGGGGGGGGGGGGGGGGGGGGAGAATTCTATTATCAG
>JAYMTF010005884.1:0-11005 GCA_036897485.1 Pelargonium nanum | reverse complement strand
AGATAACCCCCATATACTATCCAAAACACTATTCCGTCCATGTTCGTCCATAAAACTGTTAATTTCATTTGCAAAGACTATTATACCCTTATAGTGAAAAAAAATCTATCCAAACACGCCCTTAAGTGGTCAAACCCTAACCTCTCATTTCTCTCTCACACTAATGGCGGACGTTCTGTACAGATGCAGTCGACGGCGACCTCGGCGGGATCTGGGCGGATGGAGTCGGCGGCGACCTCGCGTCGTCTTCTGCCACAACCACAGCTACTCCGACGAGCAGAAGTCCGACGATGGCGAGCTTTTTGCACGAACAGATCTGCAAATCCTCTCTAGAACCGCTTTGACGAACAGCCGCCACCACCACAGCTTCTTCCATCGTTCACGGCTCTGACCAGTTTGAGCCTTCCTTCCTTCCGCCGAGCTTCTCTCTCCCGGCTCTGCTTACTCCGGCAATGGCGACTCACGAACAACGATGGTTGTCTGGACATGATGAGCTCGGCCAGATCTGGACATGGTGGAGGTCGGCCAGATCTCGACGGCTGGTTCTTCTCTGGCAACACACGAGCAAGAAGCGATGACGGCGACGACTGGTTCTTCTCCGGCAACATTCAAATTTTGTTTCAATTTTGATTCAGGGTTCAATTTTGTGATTAACTATTAATTTTGAGTTTTTGTTGAATTGGTTGAGATTTAATGTATTTCAGTTGAATTTTTGGTTTAAATTGTTGTATTTAGATTGGATTTTAGTTGTGATTGTTGTATTTTGATTGAAATTTTGTTTTAATGATTTTCATTTTCGCTGGAAAACTCACGAGCTCGTTGGATTCTACAAAATTTTAACGTTCATAGAGATATATCTGTTTTAAGTTAATAGTTCATGGGTATTATCTGTAATTAACCCTAGTTATAAACTTGTTTGATCTTCATAAAGTTTTTAACTTATTTTAGCTGTGGTTATGGGTTTGTCACTGTAATACATAGAATGAGTTATTGTTACTTTGTTGTGAGTTCTATGACTATTTATGTGTTTTTCCTCTTCTTATTTTGATGTGAATGTATTGTTGTTCATGTTAAGGGTTTCAAAACTTTATTTTGTCAGTCTCAGTTTTTGTGGGATTCATAAAGCAATATGCTAAATCAACAAGATTTTTTTTTTCCCGAATGAGTTACTATTAGTTTTCGGATGAGTTACTATTAGTAACTGGATATGATTATGAAAATTGATAATTTGGAGTTTTATCTAAATGAGGATTTGTCTAAACTAATTTGTATTTGCAAATTAAAAGAAAACAGGTCATGAGCTTTGAAAAATATTTAATGTAACACAAGTACCAAATAAGTAAAAATCACAACCATGGTGCAGTCAAGATTTTGATTCATCTTTATTCAATTGTAACACATGTCCTAAATAACATAGCATGTCAGAACTCAAATTGCAATACATACTATTGATAGACTAGAATTGGATGACGAACCTCACCAGTACCCTTCTTAGCTTGCAAAGTGCCAAGTCTGACGTGGAGATAAGTGACCGGCAGTAGCAAGTCATTTGGACCAATTCAAAATTTTAAAAAGTACAGGAGCTAGACCAATTTTAAAAACTACTCGAAGATCATCTCTATAATTTCGAAAAGTACAGGTCTGACGCCAATTTACCCTAAATAAATTAAATTAGAAGAATTGTCTTATAAGTGGGGTTAGTTTCAATTTGTATATTGAATATGAGTAAATTAGTAAGTATTTGATAAGGAATCCTCCAAATCCAATATTAATGACTTGGTTTTATCTAATGATAGAAAGAAGTTAGATGATACATCCTCGACAACATGGACTCCATCGGAAATGGGTCCATCGAGTTCAACAAGCTCGTCTCCGCCATCTTGCCATATTTGAACCAGGACATAGCATTATTTCCTAATAACATTTGTCCAAATTTAGATCACACATACTCATATTAAAGTTGAAGGAAGCAAATCAGTTGGTTGGTTGTTCGATTATATGTATAGACATAGAAGGGAGCAAATCAGTTGATTAATTGATGAAGTAACAAAAACAAAAGATAAAGCCAGCTCTGATTCCAAATCGGTGACTTGAGTCCGATAAAGATAATTACGGTAGTGTTTGTGTTTAATTTAGCATTGTACTCAACAAATCACATTCAAATCTCCTATCAAGCCAAGTTTTTATTTGTTGGTTGGTTGTAATGATGAGAGGCTTGGATTTAATTGTTTTGGTTTTGAAAAATCATATCAAATTTAGAGAGAGAGAGAGATTACAGTAGAGAGAGAGATTACAGGAGAAAGAGAGAGGAGAGAGGTAGAAGATGGTTAAAATTAAAATTTTGAAAAATACAAAGGGTAAATTAGTAAAATCATGTGTTTTAAATTGTTTTTTTATTAAAGTTTAACGGTGTCAATTAAAATTGACGGATTCCGTTAGTAACTTGACGGAATGTCCTTCGTGAGAACATAATTCAATCAACTATGACTCCAGCGGAACACTTTGAAGTATGAGGACTCGAGCGGAACACTTTGAATACTTCAAGGACCCCTGGGGTACTTTTTCCTAATATATTTAACCCAAAAATCTGTTGTAGTCGGTAAAGCCATGCCACGTCACCAGTGTTGCCACATCACCCATTACGCCATGTAGGCATGCCAAGTCGAAGTCCATGTGGCAAGTGAAACGGTGCGTTTCACTCATCCTTCTCCTCCGCAAAACATCGCCGTTTTGCGATATGGTGGTTCAAAAAAACCAACCGTCTCCTGTTGCTTATGCGACGTCGTTTATGGAGTTCACGAATTGAAAGAAGTTGGAGGGTTGTTTGTGCTTTCTTCATTCTTCAATGGCGTTTTGAGCAGAGCTTCAAGGAATTTTCCGGGGGCGAAGCTTGTGCTTGTACTGTGTTCGTGTGAGTTCTGTTGAGGCTTGAGGTCGGGTGAAAAGTAGAAGGCGATTTCTCATACCACTGGTGTTTCTTGGTTAAGATTAGTAGTTGTTAGTTTGCTTGAGTTTCAAAAATTATAGTGTGAAATCCTTACTGTATATTTATGATCAAGTATAATGTTGTGTGCATGTTAGATTATGAACAAGTTTTGAACTTGTATAAGTATTGAAACTTTAACGGATTAGGGTTTTATGGGTCATATGTGTTTGGTTGTGTTTATTTTTTTGTTCTGCAAACAAGGATAGAATATGAAGAATATCTGATGTCTTTGGTTGTTTATCATATGTAATTTAGTTGTTTAATTTTCAATTTTTAAGGTCAGAGCTTATTTGTTGTGCAATGTACATGAATGTATATGTTTGTTGATTCTGACAGGTAGCTGACACAAGAATGAGTGAGAAATTGGGTCGAGTTACATTTGCAGTGAACTTCAATGGTAGGTTTGAAGGGGATGGTTCGAATAGAATATACGTTGGTGGTGAAGTGAAGTTCATGAGGGATATAGACGTAAATTTTGTGTCGTTTTTCGACTTGCCACCAATGTTTGAGGAGAACGACATCAAGTATAGTAAATGGGACGACATGTATTACTTGAAGCCGGTAAATTGTGGTGTTATTTGGGATTCCTTGGTAAGGATCAAGAGTGACAAGGAAGTGATAGCAATGATGAATGATTATGAGGGGCTAACACGCGATCATATGATGTACATTGATCATCACATTTGTAGTGTTGAGGGAGTTCAACCGAGCAACAATTTGGAGAAGGACAAACCTGGTGATGATTTGGGAAAATAGAAAGAAGTTGGCATTGATGACATTGATCTTGAACAACTATTATCATCCAAATATTGGGCTGCCATAGCGGAGGACGAGGTTGCTTATGCTGCAGATGCTCAGTCTAGGGATGTTGATGAAATGATAGGGTCCAAGAAGAAGTGGTCTTTCATCGACTACATACACATTGAAGCTGGTGATGATGAAGATGAGGTAGTTGATGAAGGTACAGAGCGTGTGGATGGTGACCACAGAGTGTACTTGAGTGATGCTGAATTGCAGCCTGAGCTATTTAGAAAAGAAGACCAACCTGTCAACACAGAGGAGGATAAAAATGAACCTGCAGCTGAAACAGAAGTGGAAAAGAATAAAAAAATGGATCGAAAAAGAAGAAAAAAATGGAAGAGTAAGAAAGTTAGTGATCTAGAAGTTCTGAGTTTCATTAAAGATTTGAAGTTGCATCCACACTCCTCTGATGATAAAGACAATAGACCAAAACCACCATCGACCTCGGAAAACATTGACATTGAGAGTTATGTGATGAAGCCGTATGAGGACTTTGGGACTGTGATTAGGTTTTGTCAGATTGTTAGGGAGTTGGCTATTCGAGATGGAATGAATGTTGCATTTGTGAAGAATGAGTCGAAGAGGGTGACGGTGCAATGTGTGAAGGAGAATTGTGACTACAAATTGTCCCAAACCTTTGTAAGAAGGACTGAAAATTCGAAAAAGACCTTCTAGAGCAAAAGAGAAGAAAAAACTAGTTGATGAAGATGAACAGGGCCGGGCGTGTGATGAACATGAGGGGGTTGTTGATGGTATGAATGCACATCAAGAGGGGGCTGTTGATGAGATCAGTGCAGTTGAGGATGTGGCTGTTGGAGGCACTAGTGATGTGGAGGAAGCTAATGTTGCTAATGAAAGAAGCATGGTACAACAAAATAAAAGGAAACCAAATTAAGTGCAAAAAAAAAAAAGAGCCAAGCTTACTGCATATAGAGCAAAAAAGAGAAAGGTAGTAGGAACAAAGAAGTGGTAAGTTCATAAATTTCATTTTCTATGATTCTTAATATTTCTAGACTTGCATATTCACTATACCCATAACACTTAACTAATGTTTCATTACAGAAGAGGAGCCAACCTGTGGAGAACAATGAAGTTCCAACTTATGTTGAAAACATCTAAGGCATTTGGATTGTTTACGGGGTAATGTCTTTTACATTTATCTAGTTCACTTAATAATTTACTAATACAAACATTGTTCACTGAAATTGTGTCATTGCATATTGAAAATTTGTTATAGGAGGAGGCAACAAGTGAGATAAGTCAGCAACCTAAGAAAAGAGGGAGACCAAAGACGCATAAAGACAATGAGGTTGCATAAGTTTAAATTTGAAGCATATTAAAGTTGCACATCAATGCTTGTTACAATTTACAAACTAACTAGTTTATGATTTGTTGTTATAGGGTATTGAGCCCCCGACAGCTGTGAATAACAAGAATGTCAGAAGATCAAAGAGATTGGGAGCTGAAGTCCCACAACCAAGCACATTACCTGGAACAAGTTCAGAGCTAGTACCTGCACCAAGTTCAGATCCATCGTCGGGTAGTAAAGGAAAAAGAGCAACAAAAAGAGTTGGTTTGTTTTCACGTGGGAAGGGATGGAGGACTTCTCGCTGAGCTCGGGCTGACTTTCAACCAGAAATATCTAGATTTGGTTCTAGCCAACTAGAGAGACCAAGAACAACTATGGTTCAGCCTAGAATCATGCTCTCTCAACCCGAGACCTCTGCATCCACTAGTCAAGAGGCTAGTTAAGTTCTGAGTCAAGATCATCTAAGGAAATTGAGAGTTGGGTGGACTCCTTAGTTGGATTTACAATCAAAAAGTGATCGGTGGTAGTTGATTGTGGTAGTTGATGGTTTTTGGACATTTAGTGTTAGTTTTAGCAGGTTTTTGGACAGTCAAGTTTGGAGGAATAGTTTGGAGTTTTTGTGTTTGTTGCTTGTGGTACAAGTTTTTTGAGTACTATGTTTGATTTTTGAAATGGTATAAGAAACTGATATGGATATCACTACAGGACAATGTAATGCATTTCATGCTATTAAATATGCAGGTTATGGATATCAGGTTATGAATATAAGTTTATGTCTTCCATGTTATACATTTCATGTTATGAAATATGCAGGATTTGGATTTCATTTTATGTCCTTGACGTTACGAAATTCAAGTTATGAAATCTGCAGTTCTCATGTCTCTATTTTATATCAAAATTCCAAAAAAAACACAAACAATAGCTTCCCAAACAGGTTTTCTTCTCATTGATTGTCAAACAAATTACAGTAACATTGGGATGGATTTTCTAATACAATTTCCATAAACTAAACAACAATGGCAAACTATACCACACATTAACAAAAACCCTATCAACTGAACAACTACAACTAATTTATCCCAACCTCTATTCTTCATGTTCTTCCTTTTAATTTTGTTCAATTGCTTCCAAATACTTAGTTTTCATCACCCCAATGAACATTTGCAGTTCACAAATCTCAGCTTCCAAGTTGGTATTGGCTTCCATCAAATTCTTCATATGAATTCTTTGCTCATTCAACCCACACAACAATGAATACTTGCTAGCTGCCTCATCATTGTCCACCCAACCACCAAAATAATCACAGTAACTAACTCTCTACAAAACAAAAACCAAATCAATTCAGAGTGTACTATACAAAATGAATACATAACAACACAATCAATCCAGAACAACCGTTCAATCCTTACAAGACTAATACACTTACCTCATAATTAGAACAACCATAGAAAGCTCGTCCTGGGTTCTTCTTTGTTTTGGAAATTCGAATTTTTACTCTGAGGCCACATTTGCACCGTTCTAATTCATAGGAATTGATGGACACACAAGACTTCGAACTGCTGCTGGAATCCATTACTTCGTATGAACAAGCTCTGGACAAGAAATCGAAGAAAAAGAAGAAGAGGGAAACCGATGAAGGAAAAAAGGGAAATCGGAGAAGGAAAAGAGAAAAATTGAAGAAGGAAGAAGGAAGAAGAAGCCGTAATTGAAGCTGGATCAAATAGCAAAATGGTGACGTTTTGCGGAGAAGAATGATGAGTGAAACGCACCGTTTCAGTTGCCACTTGAACTCCGACGTGGCATGCTTACGTGGCGTAATCGGTGACGTGTCATAGGTGATGTGGCATGGCTTCACCGGGTGCAGCAGGTTATTGGATTAAATATATTAAAATAATACAGCCGGAATTCGAAACGTCTAAAATCTAAATGTAGGGCCAACTCAATTAAACAACGAGTCCGAAGGGTGTTGAAACATTTAACCCTTAAAATTATGATACATATTATTTTGGAAAATAGAAATAGTGCCATTATATGGGTCTCGGCTCTCCACTCTGAAAAATGTAAAGTATGTGGTTATTTGTAAGGAATGGAGATACAGAGATGACACGTACGTAAAAGGTACCACCAGGACCAGGCACCAAGTAATGTGATATTGTGATGTGATGTAATGTAATGAATGTTGTTTCTGTAATCGGAATGAAACATTTTGCAGGGAATCATCGTCGTCCACTTAACGTTATCGCCACCAAACACAAACCCCAGATCTTTAATTGGTTTCCATTTCCTCTACCTCAATCATCCCAACGACCAACATTTTATCGCTCAACATTCTTTCCCATTTTCTAGAACCCTACCTCTCTGCCATTGTTGATTGAAAGCTAAGTCTCCTCCTGCCCATTCCATTCATCAAAGTGTGAATGTGAAGACATCGAACGCAAAACAGAGCATCTATTTAATACCCTCCACCACCAACTGTTCCTTGCAAATCACACTCTCTTCTCTACCCACATCATTGTTTTTGGCTCTTACCCTTTCCCTCTTTTTTCTCGTGCCCGGTTTCAATTTTCGTGATCTGGGTTTATGAGAGGAGCTGGAGTCGTGTCCTGTTCTCTCAATGTGGCTGTGACATAGGTGCCGAGGTTGTTTGATTTTGAGAGGTAATGGCCTTGTTCCGGAAGTTCTTTTACAAGAAGCCACCGGACGGGCTGTTGGAGATATCTGAAAGGGTTTATGGTATCTCTCCGAATTTGTTCTTCAACTGTTTTGAATGTTTCTCAGTTTTTATTCAACTCTTGCGTGCTTTTGAAATTTTGGAGTGCCAAATGTTCATCATTTATATTGAACTCTACTTTGCTGATTTGTTTATCACAATGCAATGTTGTTGAAGCTTTAGAAGCAGATAATTTTTTAAATAAGAAGCTAACTGATTACTCTCTCCATCATTGTCATGATCATTTCGTTTAATGTTATCAACTATGGCACGTATATGACATTATGACTTTAGGACTATAATATCAAACATGGTAAATCTTCTATTGTTGCTTTATTATTGAGATTCTGAAAGAAGCTAACTCCGTGGGGGTGAGTCATAAATGCATTTTTATTTTATTTTGCAGCAAGTTGAATGTATCTAACTTATGTGGTGGTAATTACTGTTTTTGCACATATGTAGTCTTCGATTACTGCTTTACCACAGACGTTTTAGAAGATGATGAATATAGAGTCTATATACGAGGTGTCGTGGCTCAAGTCCGTGATTACTTCCCTGAGGCTTCATACATGGTGTTCAATGTCCAAGAGGGAATGAATCAAACACTGGTTGCTGACTTAATGACCGAGTCTGATATAACTGTAGTGGACTATCCCCGACACTATGAAGGCTGCCCCTTGCTCCCAATGGAGGAAATCTATCACTTTCTGAAATCAAGTGAAAGCTGGCTTTCACTTGGGCATCGCAATGTGCTGCTGATGCATTGTGAACGAGGTGGGTGGCCAGTCTTGGCTTTCATGCTGTCTGCCTTCTTGCTTTATAGGAAGCAATATAATGGCGAACGGAAAACTCTGGACATGATTTACAAGCAAGCACCCAGCGAGCTTTTGCAGTTGATGTCTCCTCTAAATCCTATCCCATCACAACTCAGGTACCTTCAGTATGTTACAAGAAGGAATGTTGGCTCACAATGGCCTCCTCAGGATCGGCCACTTACATTGGAATGTGTTATTCTTAGAACCGTTCCTGGTTTTGATGGACACGGGGGTTGCCGTCCAATATTTAGGATATATGGACAGGATCCCTTGATGGTAGCCTACTGCACCCCAGAAGTTCTGTTCTCATCACCAAAAAAACTTGTCCGGCATTACAATAAGGTGGCTCTAAGTTTCTTTACTTACACTTGTATGGTTTCTTTCTCATCAGTTATATGTTACTCACTGGATGGAAATGAATATTCTCCTTCATTTACTACTTTCTGTTCAGATATATAGTATGGTTATTTTTGTGTTTTCATCCACGGTTTACAAGATTTTAGAGGATGGATTTTGTTGTTCATGCTAATAAATGTATATAATATAGCACTTGGAGTGGGTCGTTACTTCTTCTTATCTCACTTAAGAGTGTATTAGTGGGGGTCACTCTTTACATAATTATAGTTAAATGTCATTAAGAGTTTAAATTTAATGTTACTCTGGTTTCAGTTCCATATAGTGATGCATACCAGATGTGTTTTCTTACTACTAGGGCATTATAAGTCACAAGAGACCTTACCCCACCCCCATATCCATTTTTATTTCAATAGTGCTTTTACGTCTTTCCCAAGCTTATTATAATTTATATGTCATATCCCTTTTTTTCTTAGCTTTATAAGTTGTCCACATCTTGTTGCAGGCAGATTGCCAACTAGTTAAAATTGACATCCATTGCCATATTCAAGGTGATGTGGTAGTTGAGTGTATTAGTTTGGACGATGATCTGGAACGCGAGGAGATGATGTTTCGAGTCATGTTTCATACAACATTTATACGATCAAATATTCTGATGCTTAACCGTGATGATATTGACATGTTATGGAGCTGTAAGGACAGATTTTCAACGGAGTTTCGCGCAGAGGTATTTGTGCATCCTTCCATCTTCTTTTTTGTTTTAGCAATTTAGTTTTATATGGTGGAGAATCTGGAGATGACTAAATGTTATGTCTTGATGAAGCTTCTTTTTTCTGAGATGGATGCTGCTGCTACTCCTCATGTTTCAAATGAGGTACATGGTTTTGAGGAGATAGAAGGCCTTCCTATGGAAGCATTTGCCAAAGTACAAGAGTTTTTCAGTAGTGTGGATTGGCTAGATGCAAATACAGATATAGCTCTAGATGTACTTCAGCAAATTGCAACATCAAATGTTCTCCAAGAAAAATTGGATCCCAGTTCTCCTATTTGTGTAGAAGCGGGCAATGCCTCGCTGAAATTAGTCCCTAAAATTTTTAAAATGAACCCAGAATCTGAAGCTTCAGAAAACTGCACCCGAAGTCCCACATCAATGGCCAAATTGAAACAATTTATGCCCACTTTGAGGCTATCTATAGATGTAAATTCTGCCAGAAGGAAGATTGAGCCGCGCCAACAACTGCATATTGCTCTTCAACTATCTGCCCCATCTAAAATCATTTCCCAGCGATCGCATCCAGCTTCTCTGTCTGCTCCAGTTTCATATTGTAATTCCTTGAAAGGGTCTCCTGTGCCTATAACGAGATATCATAGTGCACCCTCGGCCCTTGGCATTACAGCTTTGTTGCATGATCATGGTGCATCTAATAGTGAAGCAGTTGCTAATCCGGTAACTGTATCTCCGCCTGCTTCCGTTACGCCCTTACCTTCTGCGTCAAGTGTTCCTAATTTTATCCCCTCACATAATATTACTGGAACATTAGAGGGACGTATTCCTAGGCCTAATCTAAGTAAGTCCATTCCTGTGGTACGCCCACCACCACAGCCTCCATCATTGGGATCTCCAGTTGAGGATCAATTGAGTTCGGAAACTATACATTCTTCACTTTCCAAACATCCAGTATCCAAGTTCAAGGGTTCATTATCAACTTCTTCCCCCCTTCCGTCACTTTCTTCTTCAAAAACCTCCTCTTCAACTTCACCTCCCCCTCTTCCTCAATGCCCTTCTTCAAAAACAGCTTTGTCCTCTCCTGTCAATGACTCATTTTCACCCCCAGTTCCACCTCCACCTCCACCTCCTTCTCTAACAATAACTCCATCAGCTGTCAATGGTTCATTTTCAACTCCACCCCCTCCTCCACCCCCTCCTTCAGGAAGAGCTCCATCTTCTAGTCTTGGGGACTCATCTTCTACTCCCCCACCCCCTCCCCCACCCCCTGACATAGGTTTGTCTTCAACCGGGCAGCCTTTTT
>JAYMTF010005883.1:0-11006 GCA_036897485.1 Pelargonium nanum | reverse complement strand
ATATATATATATATACCATCTTACCCTTCATTCTTTCCATGTTTTATAATTTTACCCTCTTTTTCGCCATTTTGATAATTTTTGGGTCTTTAAGGTTTTTGGGAAATTCTCAACAAATACTCTCATTTGAGGTGTCGGGTTGGTTTTAGAGCCAAACTGTATAATTTTCCGGAAGTAAAAGTGCTTGAACTCAATACATTCACACCCAATAACAAAAATTTAAAGCAGATTCATATTTACATTACACCAAATCCATAAAACAAAAACCCCATGCAGAAATAAAAAATTCCCACGAACCCATTAGATGATTTGAACTTTAAAACGAAAATGAATTTTGACTTGTGCTGGTAGCTGGTCGTTGCTCAGTATCGTCTTCTTCCATGGCGAGCTCAACTTCTGTTGCACCAATACCACCTAGCTATGCTCTCTCCATTGTCGACCAAAGGGACGAGAAACACAAAGCTTCAGAGCACTAGCCGTCCTCGCGAAACCCTGATCTGTGAGGCAAAATCTTCAACAAACACTGTGATTCATGGCATAATTCTTCTACGACTTCACAGACGAGTTCAGAAGATTTAAGATAGAGCAAAATTCATCAAATGCATATAGTTTTACCAGGGAGGTTATTACTGGGAATCATGAAATGCAAGAAAAAGGGACTAACAGCTACACAATAAATCTTAGATAATATATATTACTGTATAAAGCAAAAGGTATGCCTTCACAATCACATTCATGTAGTCATTGGCAGGAATAGCAAAGAGAGCTTGCCACCTACATTTCGAGAAAGAAAAAAAAAAGAAACATGACCGACCAGAAGACTCACCACGACTAATCTACCCTTAAAGCTAATGTAGAAAATATAAATGAATGATAAAACATCATCACTGTTCTTTCCAGATCCGACCAGTCACCCTAAGCTTCAACTCCTTCCTGTCTCCTCCTGAGAAGAAGAGTGCCATGTTGCGTTGGATGATGAGACCATCAAAACTGTCCCGAACCTTCCTATGACTATCTCTTATGCTTCTAGGCACCCCTTGCCATATCATCTTCCTCCCGTTTCCTCCCACCTCAAGGCTGTAGTTATAGTTTTTCGCTTCGTTATCATCACCCATAAACCTCAAGAATGCAATGTATGCGGGAGCCATTCCAAGCTGGAAGGCCTCAAAATGCAGACAGAAGTACTGGCCATAGCAACTGAAAACCTGCAAATACAAACACAATATCTAATTGTCAGTTTCATTTTCATCGAGAGAAACTTCACAGGGAAATATGTTAACTCAAAGCAGTGCAGTATGTCTACGGTTTGAATTATATAGTAGCTAAAGCGAAAACAAGGGCCACCCCATAAACATGAGTCACTAGGATGTCTTATTTCGATCACAGCCTCCCCCTCCCTCTCCCTCGCTCATCATAGTGTATGTTAAAAACAAGAAGTCATATAATTATTCGAGTCTTTTTTGCAGCATTGGGAAACACAAAAAGTTCCAAATCAATTCAACTTAGGATTAGGGAAGGTCCAAAACTATGCAGAGAAATGAGAAAAGGACAGTAAAACATACCGTTAACATCCATGTGGCATTTTCAACTTCATGTGGATTTGATTTAACATAACGATGGTTGAAGGTACTTCCACTGTGCATGTCAACTTTGTGATCATCCTTCAGGTGGGCCACCAGATGAGGAATATCACCCACCACTGTGCACTCTGATCCAGCATAGGGACAGTTGTATGGTCTATACATACATTGGGATTCATGTTTTGGCTTACTATAATATGGATAAATGCCAATGCACCCATAACTCTGATATTTGCATGGCAGTTCAAGAGATGCAGCCACCTTCTCCAATGCAAGACAGCTTATATTGCCAAGTTCATGCCTGCAAGTGGGGCACCGGTTGTGCACCCTGGGTTTGCATCCAGAACACAATGTGTGACCATTTGAACACTGAAACAAAAGAGGAAACCAACAAAGAGAAAATCAGCATTTACATTACTTCAGCATAAGAAACCTAGATAGATAAGATAAAGAAGAAAAAGTCAACCATCTAATATAAAATTGATGATATTGTGTGCATAGATTTTGAGCTCCAAATCTTATTTTATTACTGAAGGTATGTTTGGATGGAAGCAACAAACATATGGGAAAGAGACTTGTCTACGAATCTTATTTCTACTCTTATTCTCATGCATTGCTCATCAACCAATATATAGCAACAAAAAAGCATTCAATGAGATAAAAGGGAGGGAGCAGCAGAGGCAAGGGATTGGGAAATGGAAAATGAAAAGAAATTTATGACAGTAGTAGTGGCAGTCTTGCAGCAACACTCGCAATGTTTTTTATCCACGTAAAGCCAATGCAAACAGAGTTTACTAGTAGAGAAAGAAGGTACCAAGTTTATATGCAGCTTCAAGATGTTTCATATGACATTATCTTTTCTTTTCACTCAAGCATCTTTAAATTGTAGTGCATGCATATGCAGATATGCCAGTACATCTTTAACAAGCGTGTGGGTGAGTATTATGATTATTATTTTTTAATTCATGAGCTCTACATTGAAACTACACGCATATCACGTCTTAAAAGGGGCAGTGAACACTAGATACATAAACAGTTTAGATTGTATACTAGTCAACGCATGAAGCCAAACCTGATGGATAGGAGGATACATAGCATTTAAGCAAACAGGGCAATCCAATAGCTCATGAACACTGCTAGAAACAATAACATTGGGTTTTAATGCACTTTGAGCAGTATCATTCTGTTCGCCGACATCTGTCAGGTCTTCAATTTGAGGGGGATCAATAACCTCTGATTTGGTCCGCACGTCGTCAAAAAATGGATTCCCGGATGCCATGCTAGTAACTTTACCAACATGCCAAAACATATAAAGTTAGCCACTGTGTGTGGTCCAAAATTACAAGATGTGGAACAATTTGACATTTACAATATTAACGCATTAATCAGGTAAACTAAGAATACCCTGTAAAGCATTTCAATACCTGCCACAATCATAACATCTGTGTTTCAGTTATAATTAATTAATGATTTCAAAGGCGTTTTTTTCTTTTCTTTTCTTTTCTTTTGTAAGAGATGGCAAGTAACATTTAAGAAACATTGACAGCGGTAGATTGTTTCCCAAAAACTACAGAAGAATTAGTTAACTTTTAAAGTACTTTTAAATATAAGTGGCTATTTGCAATTGAACATGCTAAATGATGAAACAGAAGGAAGAAAATCATTAAGCATGCACGCAATTTAACCTTATTTACAAAAAGAAAATTATAAATGGGGCAATCTATTTTCATGCTTGTTAAACTGGGGGAATCAAGTAACAATACTTACTGACAAATATAGTGTTCTGTTTTAACTTATTCCCTTCTGCTCAGGAGCTGACAATATGTTATAACCCCTCGGCCTGAAAGAATATCCATAGAAGATTGTTAAATTGAAAAGAAAAAAAATCCAATAAAGTTCATAATCCTCAATTCATCAGCGAAGTTTTGTGATTTTCATATTAAATTCAAATTTTAGTGCAAACAAAGTACCCCTTGTTCCGAAATCTAACCAAATATGGCAGAAGCTATAAAATGAAGAAAATAAATTGAATAGATTGTATGTTTATACCCAAAACGAGGCATACCGTACAACTGTTCTCCGTACAATATAACCAAACTATTTTGCTCTCAGTTTCATAATAAATTGCCAACTAAAATGATTAGCACATTTGTTACAAAACTTTCAAAAAATAAAATAGACTAACATAGATTAATACAACTAAAACAAATTATTGAATATTGACGAAAAAAATACTAAATCTGTATAACCACTTCCTGGCAAATCAATCACCAAGTTAGATTTTCACAGCAACAAAAAACAGCAATAAAAGTAGCATTCAACTACTTCTCTCCACTACATTTTATTTCCCACAAGTTTTCCTACCTCCAAATGTAGCACAAATCCCTCAAAAAGAACATTGAGAACCATCAAATAACATAACTTATCAAAACTTCAAATTTTACATTAAAAAATCCACAATCCCAAACCAAACCCATTTATCACATTCATGCAAAAAATCAAATGGCTGATCAATCAGCTCCAATACAATTCAAATTCATGAAACACAAACAGATATATATTACACACTAACAACACATAACTCCTAGCACAAACACAACCACACATATTGAACAGATTTTTTAATTAAAAAAATTTACCTCGACGCGATGCTAGAATGAAAAACCCTAACGGAGAGAGAGAGAGAGGGGCTTGTTTGGGTGGAGAGAAACTAGGAGGGTGACCTGGCCGTCTGTGGATACGGAGTGTGAAACCAAAAAAAAAAGAAACTAAAATGAAAGGCAATGTATGTAATAAATAGAGGGAATGCGCGGAGAATTTCAAATTAAAGCCGTTTGGCGAGAGAAGGGAGGAGCGGATTCGAGGAGAGAGAAGTTTCTCGAGAAAATACAAAAAGGAAAGGTTAAATGGAATGTGGGTCCAACAACTCCACTCTCTCTACCTTCTCAAACTCCGGCGTTTCTCAGTAACCAAACGATCCGAGAAAGGGGAGAGAGATTTGGCTTTCACTCGCTCAGGCCTAAACAGTGCTTTACAGTCCAGCCCAACCCAGTTGAAAGAGTTTTACATTTGGCCAGAATTAATTTTTTTTTTTTTTAATATTTAACAATCTAGTCAAACACTCGCATTTAAAAATAAAAATAAAATCTCAGTCATAATTTATAATTAGTTGATGTCACAATAGCGATTTACACTCATACCGACTCTAATAAATTTTTGGGCGCGGAGCATCCGCTCGAATCCATTTCGTCTGTCTTTTGGTTGAGATTCCTGATACTCTTTAAAAAATTATATCAAAATATCTCAAAAAATTTATAATGTCTTCTCACCACCTATCGAGCAATTGTCGAAATTTTCAAAAAAAATATATTAAAATTAAAAACTTAACATTATTAGTAGCGGTGTAACTTAGAGCTAGTGAAACGGTTAAAAACTCATGTATCTATGTGAATAACATGTAAGTTTTCAATTAGTTATACACATTTATCTCACGAAATTCATTTGATATTGTTTTATCCATTTGGTTGGGGTCAACTAAATAACGAAGTAAACACGTTGAGATAATCTTCTTGAACTTGAATTCTGGATTGGATGAGCTTTCACACATAGTAAATTCTTTGAATGGCAGTCAGGGCTTGCACTTTGAATGAGCCTACACACTCACAAAGCATCACACCGCTAAGCAAAACCCTGGGGGCCCATGGATTTCACCTCAGGCATGAGAATACATATTTTAGCCATGTAAAAGGGATTCTAGAAAGATTTTTTAGAGAGATTTGATAGCTCAAATGTGGAAAATGACAAATGAATCTCAAAGTCCAAAAAATGATTCATGTCTTGAGCGGGTATTTATACTCACGAAGCAAATATAAAAAGGGCGATGTGTAGCGTTATGATTGGTAGCAATGAGCATGATAATGTCATGTCTTGGTCATGATGAGATCATGTGCCCAAATAAAAAAATTAATAGTCATTTGATGATGTAGTCATGTAACCACAATGATGTGGTGATGATGTCATTGCGATGACTTAATGTTGATGTTTGATTCTTGAGATCTACCAAAATGGGTCAGCCACGTGGGTCCCATAGGACAAATATTTTTAAAAATGAGTTAAATTGCTACGATCGTTTCTAATGTTTGGGTGATCTCGGTTTACTACGGGGTATGTACTAAAAATACTCGTAAAATAAATCTAAATAGTTAAAACTGGCCTCGTAATGCAGTTTTGGTCCCCCCCCAAATGAGATCGGATGTCTTCGAGTCTCATCTCAGTGGATTCATATCTTTGTTCCTCATGTTAAGGTGACTTTAGTCCACCGCGGAGCATATGTTGAAAATAATTGCATTCAGGTCACATATCCGCGACCGAAATTAAAATTTCAAGATTTGGAACCCCAAACGATCCTGTCGGCTTCAAGACCTGGTCCCTTGAATTTGGGAGGTCATATCTAATGTTCGAATGACCATGTTTTGTCGTAGAGCTCAAGTTGGAGAAGTCACCTTCATGCCAATGTATATGTAATCATAATAGATTTTAGGTGATTTGAACCATTAAACGATAGCCAACCTGAGGACCTATTTTGTTGGATTCAGAATGCAATTTCTCATGTTTGAGTAGTCTCGGTTTATCCCGGAGTGTCAGCCAAAAATTTAAGTTATAGAGAACATTTTATCACTCTTGGGGGAGCCAAAAAAATATTGGAAGCTTCAAGTGGCACCAAATGGCTATCTATATAAGTTTGAGATTTATAGACATTCCCAACTGGCACCTCTATAGATGTAGCAAGAGCTGATTTTGATTTTCTAAAGTATGATTTACATCATGGGAAAGAACAAGGAAATCTTCTAGTAACGTATACCATTTAGAGATCCACCTATATTATTAAAAAAAGGCAACTGTAGATGTCATTTAGAGATCCACATATAATTTTTGTGTGGCACATTACCAAAAACACAAATCAATGTTCGAACCTGGCGGTTCCGAAGCAAATACAAAAAAAAAAAGACCAAATAGCGAGAAATGAGTTGCAGTTAGGTACACTTCGCCAAGTATGCATCCCATCCTTGAAGACGGTACTCGCGGGCTGTCTCTGCAGGGTTTGCTGCCTTTATAATGCCGCGTCCCACTATTATTATGTCACTACCTCTATCATTGATCACCTGGAAGGAAAGCAAACACCATTTATCACAAACATCATACGACAACAAGTCATTTCCCAAACAATGCATTAACGATGATTAAAGACCAATTTCCCGACTCACTACTTTACATGTCAATCATCAGTTCACTAGAGATGCAGGGAGCGGACTATATGACTACGACTGACTACCCATTGTATTAATATAAAATTGATTCTGGATATTAGTCATGCTACTTCTCATGAGAGCAAAGTTTAGCATCTACCAAAACCTAGTTCAGCTCATGCTGGGACTCCATAATCTTTTATATTAAATTCATTTCCTTCAGAACTTAACCTTACAAAGAGCTAAGGTAGTGTTTGAATTAAAATGTTTGGAATAGAAATGGAAATCAAGGATGGAAATTGGAATGCGATTACCATTCCAGAGCCAATTTCATGACCAAAATATCCTAGTCCAAACATGAACAATGAGAATCTCATTCTCATGCTGATTCTTGATTCTCATTCCTCAACCGGAATTCTAATCCAATTGCTACCTAATGTGTTAACTGATGTATGACAAGCGGCCCATGAGATATTAAAGATCCCATAATTTATGGATTCCTTAATCAGAAATTGTTAATTTAGCTCCTTATATTAAGCCACCCTTAGTCTAAGCTTTATTTCCTTTCATGTATTAGTCAATATATGTTTGTAAATTTGTCTATACCATATATAAAGAGTTCTCTCCTAATATGATCAAATATAAGAAATGTTACATTCTCCTTTTTTTGTTTCTAAAAGAAAAGATGTCTAAGAACTCCCGGCCTACTGGTTTTACCCTCTAGCGTAAGATGGAAGATGGGATTTTCACCCTCTTATAGCTATGTTGTTTACTAAAACATGTAATGAGAGGAAAAGACAAATACTAAGACAACGAGCTAATCTATCAATTTGTTGCAAGTAGTGAGTGCCAATCTAAATTTAAGACCTAAAATTGTTCGAACTTACAGAATATGGAGTGTTGTATTGCTGGCCAAGATCATCACCGCCCTTTACCATTTGAACCCCAGGGGTTGCCTGAATAAAGGCTGGATTAACTGGTGCTCCTGGCCATGATGCAGGATTAACTGAGATAAATCCAATGACAAAATCAGAATGATTCTCTGCAATTTTCACTGCTGCAGCTGTGTACTCTCCTGTTGCAAAGTTACCAGCTGAGCTCATTTCAGCAAGCAGCAAGAGGCCTCTACCTCGAGGCAAACCCTGAGCACAGTTTAAAATACTCATATTAGAAATGCTTAAGTTTCATCTACTATAACAAGGGTCCAGCTAGGGCTACACGAAATGAGAACAAACCTTCAATTTCAATCCATCCACAATTCCAGAACCTGAGATTATGTGAGCATTTACTATATCTGCCCAATCCAATATGCGAAAGATACCCCTGTAAACAACAAAACCAAGAAAGCTCAGGAAAAGGCATGGTAAGTGCACAAAGGGAATGATGAACAAAATAGAGAAGCCAGGCCGTTACCCTTCATACTGCATAGTCACCGTGTTGCCAATGTCGGCAAACTTACGATCTTCAAATATAAGGAAATTATGCTTTTCAGCAATCTACAGTATGAAAAGCAGAATGTAAGCTATATCATTGGAAGAAAAAAAGTTACTTGCCGTTCATCAACAAATGCATGAGTAGTTCCCAATTACTATCACAAGGCCACCATAAATCACCAGACATGAGTTCTGATTGTGGAAAAATAATAGTTTTTAACATTCTCAAATAGGTTCCATTGATCAATATACTCTATTGAATCACAAAAGTTTTTTCTCTTTTTCTATAGAAGAATCAAGTAAGAATTTGCAATAATAATCAGAACACGTTGACAGCACTCTGTTAAGTTTTGACAACAAGCTCAGCCATAGGCAGAGTGTAATTGGCAAAGATATAACAATATAACACCAGCCAACAGGTTAAAATTTCAGTTCCAAAGTCTAAAATCAGCAAAGTAGCCCTTTGCATATATTTGTTTAGATGCTGAAACCCATATCAGAACATGGGCCGCATAAAAAAATTGTGACCTAGATTCCAATCTCAGTGTAACTGACATGTGTGCAAAAACTCTAATAAACTAGAAATTGAAATCCCTAATCTTACTGAACATAAGCACCTCGAAAATGAACCTTGGTATACAGGCCTTTTTCAGTTTTCATCTTCCTCTTTGACTCATGTCGGTGTAAGGTTCAAAATATTCCAGTAACGAAAACTATGACACAATTCACATGTTTGACAATTCAAAAACAGCAAAAATACAAAAGGTACCGGCTTCAGTATAATAATGTCAACATGGTGTGAAATTTTTTGACAGACTATACAAGTATTTTTGCTCAGTGACCCGCAACCTTGAGAAAATTCCTCTTTTAATGCAACATGATGTGAAAACAAAGATAACTGTATGTTTACAGTATTGCCATAGACATACAGATTCAAGTTGAATTTCTTTCTTTACTATCCTTCAAATCATAATTCAAAAGGTTCATCAAAGAATGAAAGAAAGAGACAAGAAGATTAATATCATATAGCAAAAAGCTTACCAAATAACTTGAGTTCGAGCCTTAAGGGCAGCGGTATTATATATAATATTCAATATAATGTAATGTGATTCTGGCTTCTTATAAATAAATAAAAAATAAATAAATAACTTATGCAAATAAAGAAAATTTTAAAGGCAATGAAGTTATATATCCGTGAGAATATGTTGGTAATCTACAGAAACTTTTTAGAAACTATCAGATTATAACCAAATAATCTAACTTTATTTATTATCAAGCAGTGATGCCAGAAATAATACGGGAATTTAATAAAGAGGCTAAAGCAGGCATGTGAACAACAGGAAGAAGTAAGCTGAAGCATTGCAGTTTGTTAGGAATTCCAACAAAATTAACAAAAAATAAAATCTTTCCAAAACAGTTCTGGATTTTCAGAAGAGCTTATGACTCTATGCAAATGTTCCATATTATCAAGAATTACCGAGCGAAAGCAGGCAGGTTAGAAGAAATACCGAACGAAGTTTGGAACCAAAATCCGGTGTGAAATCAGGTAATATATCCACGTGAGTTTTCAATAAGCAGATCTCCGGTCCAACCTGCATAACAGCTCAATTCAGAACCAGCAACAACCAATGAAGATTTAAAAAAAATTATTAAAAAAAAACATAGACGGGCGAGTTACAAATTCAAATATAACTGTTACATCACATTGTGCATGGAGCAGATATAACAATTAGACAAGTCTCTCTTCAGACCATACTTTTATAACCAGATATGGTTCGCTTTTTAATACCACCAATGAAGATTTGCCAGATGAGGCGTTTTTTATTAGTGAAAGGAGAACAAATACTTTGCATCACACAGTCTAGAGTACAGATTATCATGCAGAACACATCCTAGCTAATTTCAGTGTAGTATGCAAAACAAAATCCTTTACATAACAAATCAAGAATATAGGAAATCAAACTCGAACTCATAATTTTCTGTGCCAGTCTTGGTATTGTTTAAAAGCAGCAACTGGTATCACCTGGGCCAGGACAAAGCCCAGATTAATTGGACCAGTTGGCCTAATTGTTATCAGACCATTTTCAGGGGTTTAACTTTCCATAGATCAATTCTCCAAAACTGTAAATCATAAGCAAGCAAAGCGATAGCAGGAAGAAGAAAGAAAAAAATCCCAGGTCAGCAGCAGAGCAGTAGTGCATAGAGCTTATCTATGTGGAAACTTGAACGGTACCATGTTCAAAAAATAGCAAAAACTTTCGATTCTGAAACTGAACATAATTGGCAAAAAATAATAATAATAATCATCAGACCCTCACCTTCTCAGCAATGTCCAGCAGCTCGGCGGCGGTGGCCACATCCGCCGCCAAGCACAAATTACTCTCCTTCCGCACCATCACTTCGAACAGCTTCTTCCCCGTTGGATTCTTAGCCATCTTAGCCCTTTCCTCGTACGGCGCAGCCTTAATCTTGACCGGCGCCGCCGCCTTGGGCACAGCCACCTTCCGATTCTCCTCCAGGAACTTCATCACCGTCTTCTCCATCTCCTCCTCGAGCTTCCCCTTCTCCCTCAGGATCCTCACCATCTCGCTCAACTTGATCATCGCGTGCAGCTTAATCCCGTTCTGCTCCAGATTCTCCCTCCCGCCCTGCTCCCTGTCAATCAGCACCACCGCGTCGGTGACCCTGAGCCCCGCCGCACGGAGCGGCGCGGCGGTCTCGAGGACGGCGGCGCCGCTGGGGACGAG
>JAYMTF010005882.1:0-11006 GCA_036897485.1 Pelargonium nanum | reverse complement strand
TGGTGCAAGTAAAACCCTACTAATAAGGTTGACAATTTAACACGATATATAAAGAAGTAATCTCGTGTTATGCAAAAAGCTGAGTATGAGTTGCTTTTATGATTTATTTATTTGCTTTAAAAAAAGTGTTTGTAATGATGTTTATTAGCATGTTATATGTATAATAAGATCTCATAACCTCACTCAGATGAAACATATTTTTTGGGTCCAACCAAACTCACTAATTCCATAATGTGAGGCTCTATCTATTGGGATGGGTGGCTCATGCTACCTCTGAACCAGCAGCTAATCCACTTGGTTTTAATTATCAATTAAAATAGCATTTGTTTAGTTAATATAATAATAATAATTTGCTTGATTGAGTGTTAATTCCTATGATTCATATAAGTCGAACACAAGACTGACATTTCAAGTTATGATGTGTGACACGACACAAAATAAAGTGAAACTGAATTTAGCTTAATCAGTTATGTGTCGAGTTTGAAAAGAGAAACTAAATTGAATTTGTTTAATAATCAAAGCGGATTAAATTTGATAAAGGGCCCTCGTGTGCATAATTGAGAGCCTTAAGAATCGATACTCCTCTGTGCATTTTGCATACATGTCCATCCATACGCAAGTTAGAGACCACATGGGACAACATAAACATGTCGCCAAGGCATGTTGGGCCAAACGGTTGATGCGTTTTGGATTTCCTTTGAGGTCTCAGGTTCGAGCCTCCTTGCCGACGGTATGGGGTGGGATTTATGGGTTTAAGGGTTGAACTAACAACTAACAAGGGTGACGGCCCCACTAGGGGGTGAGAAACACAGGCCGCATAGGCCTGCTTGTCCCGTTGCTTATCATAAAAAAAACATAAACATGTCACATTCGGGTCAATGTCTAGCTAGATCATACTCAACTTTGATATCATGATATATTTGAAAATGGACGGCATATAATGGGTTGTTCCTCCACTCCTAAAAGGTCAGCTTATTATTGATGTTTAACTTATATAATTATATCTAACTCATTCACTTTATATGTATCAAATGTAGAATTTATTAATTTAATATACTTTGACATGTCCTGTTTGTATCAAACTCGTGTATTTGTGTCATGTAACTTGTTTATTGACCCACACTATTAACATAAAAATACGAATGTAAAACTTTAAACATATTAAAAAAAATACTCATACAAATTAAACCGGTCAAATATATCAGGTTGTGCCGTACCATTATACACTCATTTATTTGGCAATCCCACTCATTTTACCCATATAATTATAATCTGAAATACGGATTGTCACCTCAATGCATGATCCGACTTGTTCGAAACCGAACTATCTATGCACTGCAATTTAAACCCGCAAAATTGTAAATCAGAATTCGTCCAAATTGTAAACTCCACTAACATTATGCCAACTTGCCAATAAATAAGAAACTATTATGCTAAAATAATCTCTAAAACAGACAATAAAATGTGAGGAAAAAACAAAGTAAACTTGAGATTAATAATTACTAATTAGTTCCAATTTGAATATTTTTATTTATTTGGACGGTGCCATCTATCATGCGTGCTCTTGACATTAAAAAAATATTTTCAAGAAAAACATATATTAAATAATTATAATTTGGACAAAATAATTATAATTGAAAAATGTAAATGATGCTTGTGAGTTGTGACACCATGATAAGCAACATTGCCATAATATTATAGCTTATATAAGCAGATTATTTGACTAAATATAGATTATTACACTAAATATAAGTTGACTTCTAATGATTTTTTAAGTAAGTAATTCAATATATTTTCAAAAAATAAAAAAGAGTAAGTAATTCAATATTTGGCATCATGAATTATTTGATGCATGCTTTTCAACGTCATCAATTTTGGTATTATTTGAAACCTAAAAGTTATAGCATATACTATGATTTTATTCTTCGAATACTCCAAGTCTATATGAAAGTGATTTGAAATCGTTTGATGAAAAATAACTGCGTTGAAAGTGCGTATAGTTGACTTATAAACTTTTTTATCGTCGATTGTTCTTTTTTCTATACAAAATTAAATTTGTCACGATCGAATGATTTTTTTGTCCACGTGCTAGAGTAAGGTGTTGAGGCTATATGACTTGATATTAAGTTATGAGGGTCTTTGGTCCAAGTTTTGTGAGCTGAATAGAATGGAGTTTTGGACTTTGAAACTCGAAAAACACATAGTTAGTGAAATTTGGATGTGTATCCGATAAATCGCCTTGAGCATGAGAATCAACGACTCTATCGTGAATATTTTTAGTACTATCAAGTTTAGGGAGTTTTGTAAGTGAGAATGTCGAGATTGTGAAAGATGATATTCTCTCTGCATTCAAGAGATGGGTATTTATACTAACAACCAAAGTTGGTGATGTGGCATCGTGTGGTTAACTTATAAGATATAGGACCCGGGATGAGCTTATGGTCTACAATTATCTCTAGGGTGTTTCCTTCTCGAATGCCTATTCGTGTCTTGAGACTTTCACCTACCTCTTAAACGTGTAGTGGAGAGAACCCAAGCTCTTATGAGCGTCTTCCATTTTTCCCTCACGTCAGCTGTAATAAAAAAAATTCTAAAAGTTAAGGGTTAAACTAGTAATACGCATTTCTTTTCCTTATCCGGATTTGACCCATTTTCAAGTCTTAAAAAGTGGTTGAGGCAACATACATAACCCTGCTAGTTCTCTTAGGCGTGAACTTGACGACTATCTTACAAGACGGGTGTATGAGCTTGATTTTTCTTGGCTTGGGAGTAATTAACCTCAATATTAGGGAAACTCGATCTTTTGTAGTCCCGTCTTGGGTGACCACAAATATCTTCAGCGGCTTGAAGCGGAGCCTTATCTGCGCTAGAGACGTACATGTGAGATTTGAAGACCATTGTTTCCACTTTCTAGGTGATCCAATCTTGGAAGACTGTGCTACCATGTGATCCTAGTGAGGAGCCTTGAGTAGTAGAGTCTTCAGGAGGAAATGTAAAAGGTGCACAAGGCGTTTGTGGTTCCATGTTCATTCAGGATGATAGAGTTGCGCTAGCGAGTGACAAACCTTGGTTTTACAACGCCATGTTCAAACCATATTTTTCTGTAAAGGACCTCAACGTCGCAGCGCCTTGCATAGACTAGGTCTCCTTGAAGTGAGCCTTACTCATTTGGTTTTCCTTGATAATGATGCATTTTGGGGTAGCGATCCTTGACTTAGATTCTAACTCCTCATTTGGGGCCATTTCCCTTGAGCCAAACTCTTCGAGCCCAAACAAGTCTATCTTCAAGACAATTTGCTTTAACATTCTTTGGAACATGACATTCCTTTTGAAGACACGTGTCACTGTATCATTTATCAAATTTACTCGTAAAAAATACTGCATTATCAACTCATGTATACATCAAATATTTATTTATTTTGAATTTAATGTATTTACACTATTTATATTCTTTTATGAGACAAACATTAAGCAAGTCAAATCTTAAACATTACATGTCTACCTCTTTAGTAACTAAATTATCATGTTTGTCACAAATTTGACCTATTAAATTAGAGAAATCATAAATCAGGCACCAACCAAGTCACATCCATATTCATTTGAATACCAAACCACATGGCTTACATGTCATGAATGTTGAAACCAAAGCCTGCAAAAACCACATGAAATTATGCATAGTTCATGTTGTTTAATTATTTAATTATTAGTGCCCTAATAATGGCATTGATCATACAGTTGACTTCAATATTTTGTTTATGGTAATAAATTAATTAATTACCACTATGCCATTATTAGATTGTTCATGCATCTCAAACAAAATATACATACAAAGAAGAAGATCATGGAAACTAGAACAAGATGCAAAACAATAATAAACTAACTAATAAGAAATAAAGAACCAATAATTACATGGTTGGTTTTAACCAGAGTTGATAAATGAGTTAACAGTCAGTCAACCGTTACTAATCTAGAGTAATTATAATATTGTTTCCATACGAACAAAAGTGGCACAATAAAAATACAATTTTTTTTGTCCAACTCCTTTACGCTCGCAGGGTATCACTAACCCAATTCGATGAAAAAACATGCAAGAGCCAACGGAAAGTGAACCAATAAAAATACTTTTATTTTTTGTCAAACTCTTTTTGACTCTAACTCGACAGTATGCCTGTTTGCCAATTCTAGATTGGATAGACCAAATCAATTCCCAATTTATCAAGATGAATACATGGACCGAAGATTAGATTTATTGCGGTTGATCTATAGACTGAAATGAGACTAACTGGTTTCAATTTAAAAATTAAGAAGAGTTAATTAAGTGAATAAAAATGAATTATATTGAACTAAATGGAAAAAAAAGTTAAAATCGATTTGAATTGAGACTAAATGTAACAAATGATTTGACATCAGACCATATCACACCCATTCGGTCTATGATTATTCCCGTCGACAAGTTTATAATTAATAATAAAAGAAAAAGCAATAAAATTACATTTTTTATAAATAAAATTGAATTCATTGTCACAACATTTTGAGATAAATCACAATTTTTACAAGTTTAAGGGTAACTTATAAAAAAATAAAAAAATTATCAGCTAAAAGTTATACTTTTAAATAGGACCCCCAAGATTTAAGCATCTAAATCTCTTGGTTGATTAATTAGACACAATTATTATAAACTACAAATATGAGAATATGCCACAAAAGATTTCATATTTGTAGTTTAATAATAAATTATTATCCCATTTAGTGTGCTTCAATGATAATGTAAGAGTGATGAAATCTCATTACCATTTTTATGACAAAAAACAATTATACTTAGAGATTAAATAAAAGAAATGACAAAGATCTTGCAAATATTCCAAAATTGGATAATAATTTATTGTTTTCAAAATTAACATAATTATAATTGTTCCCTTTTCCTACTATTGTTTCTTCATTTTAGAACTAAATGTTTGATCCCATATTTAACCCCCAAAACTCAACCAAGAATCTACCTTAGTATATTCTCCTCATTTTTTGTGTGAATATCAACTACTCTAAATCAATATTTTAAATACTAATCCAAAAATAAATCAATCTTATGATCAAATAAATTCGATTTATTATTTTGTTTGACTATTAATCAGATTAGTTAATTCGCTAATTTCATCTAAATATGTCTTTCCAATGAGTTAAGAACCATATCGATGAACACGTTGGACTCTGATTCAACTTCTTGATACAATCTAAATTGTAAATCATTGATCTAAATAAGTTACTAGACTAGGAAGTAATTGTTTTTTTTTTACAAAGTAAAGAGTAGAGATGTGAAATTAGAATCCAAATACGCAAGACTCTGAATTTGACTCGTATTTTGTATGTTCAAATAAAATAAAATAGACTCAATCAATTTTCGAGTTGAGATGAGCTTAAAGCTGGCAAATTGCGCTCGAATATATAGCTACCCAAAATCTGACTCAAAATTTGCAGGTTTGGGTTGCATAAAATGATCCCATCTAATTTTCGGGACAGACAATACTACACATTTTGCTAGTAAAACCCGAGTTCACCGCGACCCGCAACCCGCAACCAGTTTAGATTTGGATTATAACTTTTCACCTGACCATGAAAAATTCAAAACCCGAATTGCCACCTCTAGTTGAGTCACATAAATTCACACATTTTGTATTGATAAGAAAAGTGTAAACAACAACTCGTGTCTTTCCAACCCGAAAAACTTCATTCAAAACCCGAATTCGCAGCTCCAACACAGAAAAAAAAACAAAAACAAAAACTTTTGTTTTCATCCTTTAATTTTTTGATTTTTTGTATGGATAAAATATCTATAAACTTACAATTATTTTTCCTTGTATTCTTCTCCTACACATATTGCCTATATATAGCACACCACCACTGCTTTGGATCTCACTACTCTCCTCCTTTTTCTCTTTCTGACCCAATCCCATCTTTTTCTCTTCCTTTCCAACACACCCACTTGCAGGTATTCCATTTTCCTCATCTGGGTCTCATTTTTTCATGCAATTTTGATCACCATGAACTCAAAGTTCCTACCTTTATTAGCTACAGTTTCTGGGTCATGATCAGAATTTGTGGGTTCTGTGATTTTTTATTTTTATGCTTGTTTTTTATTGATGGGTTTTTGATTTGGTGATCACACAGACTGTTTGTGAAGGTGGTAGTGAGTAATGGCTACTCGGAATCTGGAGAAGTTGGCGTCTATTGATGCTCAGCTTCGAGCTTTGGTTCCAGCCAAAGTGAGTGAAGATGACAAACTGGTGGAGTATGATGCTTTGCTTCTGGATCGGTTTCTGGACATTTTGCAGGATTTACATGGGGAGGATCTTAAGGAGACTGTAAGTGATGAGTCTCTGACCTTGTATTGAACTTTATTTGGATTGTGTTCATGAGATTGATAGGTTCATATTTGTAAGTTGGTGATGAATATGCTGCTATACACTGTGATTTGCTGTTGGGAGCTTGTCTCTGACCTTTTATTGAACTCTATTTGGCTTGTGTTCATGAGATTGATAAGTTCATATTTGTTAGGTGGTGATGAATATGCTGCTATACACTGTGATTTTCTGTTGGGAGCTTGTTGAATGTGAAACTTCTTATGGGTTCTTAAGACCCATATAATGTGTGTATAATCTTAAGGAGACTGTAAGTGTTGAGTCTCTGACCTGTTTTGAACTCTATTTGGGTCGTGTTCATGAGATTGATAGGTTCATATTTGTTAGTTAGTGATGAATATGCTGCTAAACACTGTGATTTGCTGTTGAGATTATCGTTTTTCTAAGTTCTATATGAAACTTTTTGTGGATTTTTTAGACCCATATAGTGTGCATAATGGTAAGGATCTTTAAGAAGTCTCTGACTGACCTTTTTTGAACTCTGTTTGGATTGTTTTCATGGGAATGATAAGTTCACAGTTGCAACTTAGTGATAGCCATGCTGCTAAGCCCTTTGATATGCTGTTGGGAGCTTGTTGAATTTCTAAGTTTCATGTGAAACTTGATGTGGGTTTTTGAGACCCATGTTGGGTGCAAAATCATTTTTGCTTGGTAGATTCATTGTATCTGAATATTTGAGCTCTATTTGGGTAGTTTTCATGAGAATGGTAGGTTTGTATTTGTTACTTTGAGATAGCTATGCTGCTAAACACTTTGAATTGCTGTTGGGAGCTTGTTGAATTTCTGAGTTATATGTAAAACTTTATATGGGTTTTTTAAGACCCATTTTTGGTGTATAATCAGTTTTGGTTGATTCTTTTTATATGTCAGTAATAAGGTATAAGGAAGCCTTTTCCATGTAGCTTGATAAAGTATTATTGCTGAATAGATCATACTACAGGCATACCATTATTGTGGGTTTGGGGTCCTTTGCTTATGTACGAAGCCTTAACCCTCCTTTTGCATTGAGTATGTTTCCGTGAGCTAACTGTTTGAGTTTTGGGTTGGGTTTTTACGAGTTAATGTTGAAAAGATCTAACCTGAACCCAGCCCACAATGGGTGTGGGTCCGGTCCATGCATGTTTTGGTTTTACATACAAAAATATGTGGATTAGTGTGGGTTGTCTGACCCAGCCCACACTTTTCCCATGGCAAACCTGGTCCAAAAATGAACAGGGCCTATTTTATGCAAACTGGATCCCGCAAAAAAAGAAAAAAAGAATGAAGGTCGTATTTCGGGTGCCTATGCTATGGGTTGGGATTCAGTTTGCTAGCTCTGTCGTACATGTACGATTCCTTACCTCTGCTCTTGCAGGGAGTCTCTTTATACGACTTGAATCCGTAACCTCAGGGTCACAGGGCAACAAGCTTGCCTTTGCATCAAAGAATTACCCTATAATGAAAATAAAATTAGATGAGCATTTTATAGATTATGAACAAGATGGTTTGTTAAAGATTATTACTGTTGAAGTTTTATTCTTGTATGTTAAGTTATATGGTAGTGAATGAAGATACTAGTTCACATTGATTTGTGTATCAAGAGATGCAGCTGAAGATATAATCATAATTTTGATCCACATTGTTTAATTTGTTTAGGTTCAAGAGTTGTATGAGCTCTCTGCTGAGTATGAAGGTAGGCACGACCCTGAGAAATTGGAGGAGCTTGGAAGTGTTTTGACAAGTTTGGATCCAGGGGACTCCATTGTGATTTCTAAAGCTTTTGCTCACATGCTTAACTTGGCCAACTTGGCTGAGGAGGTACAGATTGCTTATCGTCGTCGGATTAAGTTGAAAAAGGGGGATTTTATTGATGAGAACAATGCAACAACTGAATCAGACATCGAAGAAACTCTGAAGAGACTTGTGGTTGATATGAAGAAGTCTCCAGAAGAAGTTTTTGATGCTCTGAAGAATCAGACTGTAGATTTGGTCTTTACCGCCCATCCTACTCAGTCTGTTCGTAGATCCTTGCTTCAGAAGCATGGCAGGTTTGTTTTCAATGTCTAGTGTCTACTATTTTTTCTTAATTTCTTTGCTCAGCAGTGGAATATTTTAGTTAATGAACTGACTGGCGATTTCCCCGATTGTTTGGAGCTTTCTAGTTAATGTTTAAAAGTTTGATAGTACATATGCTCATATATATTTGTTTACTTTGCTTCGCATTTCATCAGGATAAGAGATTGCTTAGCTCAGTTGTATGCCAAAGATATTACTCCTGATGATAAGCAGGAGCTTGACGAGGCTTTACAGAGAGAGGTAACAAATCACTTCCCAGTTAAAAGTTTGCAATTCTAGTCTTTTTTTTTTGTTTTCTATTGCCTTTTTATTCTTCAATATTATGGATTTAAGTAAGGGTATGCATGACTGGGTCCAGACAGAAAGATTGGACCCGACCAGACTGTTATCAGTCCTGCCCTTTGTAAAATACTTAACTTCGTTCAGGTCCTGGTCAAAATTTGTTTTCGATCGATTTTGTTAATTTTTTAATTCAATCTATTAATAAATGTATTTTTTTTCACTTTTAGTACAATTCCTTATTGTTCTCTCAGTTCACTCCAATTATATATTTTTCCCTAGTTTTTTTCTTCCAAAAGCAACTTTGATTAAAATCTGTCCATTCAGTGATTCAGTCTAGCCTGATCTGGTCCCGGACCGAATCAAGATCGGTCGGGTTGTCAGTCCATTGATTTAGGGAAATTCTGTCCGGTTTCATATGATGCACACCCTTTCCTTTTTTAGGCCTTTTTAGTATATTTTTCTCTAAGATTTAAAACCACATCTTTCACTTCTTTTCTTCCTTTTGTTGGCGGGGCTATGTCAGCAAGTACCCAATTAGATTCGGATCCACCACCCTCAATGCCATTTTCACTTTCACATAATTTTTCCATTGCAATTATCAAAATCTCAATATCGGCAAGTGTTGCAAAACATACACGACATTCTCTGACATGGCCGTTTATTTTGACTGTTGCTATAGTTAACTGCATTTTCTGCTTCGTTTCTTTTTTCATCAAATGCAGATCCAAGCTGCATTTCGTACTGATGAAATTCGCAGAACTCCTCCAACTCCACAAGACGAGATGAGAGCAGGAATGAGCTACTTCCATGAAACAATCTGGAAGGGTGTTCCAAAATTCTTGCGTCGGGTTGACACTGCACTGAAGAACATAGGGATCAATGAACGTGTTCCTTACAATGCCCCTCTTATTCAGTTTTCTTCTTGGATGGGTGGTGATCGTGATGGTATAATCCTTCTCCATTGACAAGTACATTTATTAAGTTTATTCCATTGACCGAAATTACTTTGTGAGAGTAAAGGGAATTGTAAGAGATCGTATTGGATATGATCCTCGGTCCAATTCTTGACTTTTGTGAAGTAGACATTGTATTTGAAGCCAAAGCCATAAATGCACGTCTGTTTAGTATGGTTCATAATATATTGAATGCAGGTAACCCAAGGGTCACTCCTGAAGTGACGAGGGATGTTTGCTTGTTGGCCCGAATGATGGCTTCTAACTTGTACTATTCACAAATAGAGGATCTCATGTTTGAGGTATCCAGTAATTTCTGTACTTATGTCGTTGAAGTCTTTTTCTTTTTGCTCTTGAGATTTTTTTTCTTTTCACATTTGTAATTTTAACACAAATTTTCTTTCCTGACCTTTTGTGGCAGCTTTCTATGTGGCGTTGCAGTGATGAGCTTCGTGTTCGTGCGGATGAGCTCCACAGATCCTCAAAGAAAGATGCGAAACACTATATAGGTAATTAGTAGTTGATTCTATAGAAAATGTGATAAGAACACCTAAGTTGTTCAGTCATTTTATTGTATAATTCTTACTGATTTTCATTGCAGAGTTTTGGAAGCAAATTCCTGGAAGTGAACCATATCGTGTGATTCTTGGTGATTTGAGAGATAAACTGTATCAAACACGTGAACGCTCTCGTCATTTGTTAGCTCATGGGCACTCTGATATTCCTGAGGAGGCAACTCTTGTCAATGTTGAGCAGGTTTTCTTCATTACACCTTTAATGATACAAATCTTAGTATATAATAATATTCTTTACATTTGGCTTCTACATAGTTTTCACTGTTTCATTGGCCACCCACCCCCAACAGTCACGCTGCATGTGCACGCAGGCACACATTTATTGAACTGAACTTGAGAAAACTGAGTCAAGCTATTAATTTCTTCTTCTTTTTTATTGTGCAGTTTTTGGAACCTCTTGAACTGTGTTACAGATCACTATGCTCTTGTGGTGACCGACCAATTGCTGATGGAAGTCTTCTAGATTTCTTGAGGCAAGTTTCCACTTTTGGGCTCTCCCTTGTGAGACTTGACATTCGGCAAGAGTCAGACCGTCACACTGATGTCATGGATGCCATTACCCAACACTTGGAAATTGGTTCCTATCAAGAGTGGTCTGAAGAACGCCGGCAGGAATGGCTTCTTTCTGAACTCAGTGGCAAGCGGCCTCTGTTTGGCCCGGACCTTCCCAAAACTGAAGAAATTGCTGATGTTCTTGACACATTTCATGTCATATCAGAACTCCCTGC
>JAYMTF010005881.1:0-11006 GCA_036897485.1 Pelargonium nanum | reverse complement strand
TATATATGTATGTATGTATATCACAGTTAAAGGGTATTTATTTAAAATCTTAAACTAATTGAGGGTGTTTCTGTCATTGAAAGTTTGGAGAAAACAATGCATATTTAACACATGCAGCAAGCAGCATGGCAATGGTATAAACCATATGTGATGTTTTATTTACTTCTTTAGCTTACTTTGTTCATATAGTTGCCATTTTAACTTGCCCTCCAATTTAGGGCACACCTACAACAATCTCTATCACAATAGTATACATCTATCTATCTAATAGCAGCATTATTGTATAGCTAACAATTTAGATCCAAATTTGTGGGCGTTGTAATTCTTCTACAAAAATATAGATCATATCCGTCAAATTTACTCGTTTTACTCTAAAATTTTGAATTTTATCCGGTTTGATCTAATCCGACCCGAACCGCTTTCAGATCGGAGCGGATTACTATTTTTTGGGATCTTAACCATGAGGTTTCCAAAGAAGGCACGTGATCAGCACATGATCAACACATTTAAGTCATATCATATCAAAACCAATCTCCATTTGAGCCGAGTAGGACCACAATGACGAAAAAAGCCTCCCTATCAAATTTTAACACAATTGAATTACTCTTTATCAATCCAAATCTGATCCGAAATTCGAATTTGTCTTAATTAGTAGAAGGGAATTTAGTGACAGACATGACACATGACACATCCAAGTATTGAATCATGTATTACAAATTTTGCCTCCAACAAGCTAATTTAAAGCACAAAAAAGTGAATTAGATTTGTACAACACATGTGACTCAATATTTTAATTGAGGTAGGAGAGCATTTTCAGTTAATACACATTCTCTAACTAAACCAAAAAGTGGATTATGAGTCTTGCTAACCAAGAATCTGTAATAAAAACACATTTCTGGTTCCTCACAAAGAGAGCTTTTTTATGAAAATCATTGTCATGTAATCCAAGAAAATGATTGGATTAGCAGCAACTTTTGTGAAACCTTCATGCATTGCGAGTGGTCCCATATATAAAACCCCAAATATATTGTTTTTCTCAATTTTCAGTTTCAGCTAAAGAAGCATAACCGTTGCTTGTTTGTATTCTGTCACAACCTCTCTTCTCCACCATCACCATCTTTATCTCTCTCCACATTCAATTTAGCGCAACTCTCATGACTCCATTTTCCAGATTCTACTACTAAATACATTACAGCAAATTATCACATACCCATTTTTTTACAGTTTTTAATCTCTTCCCGATCTTTGTACTTGTCTTCTTCGAGAGAGAGACGCTCCTGCATTTATTGCGATCACCTGATCTAGCTTAGATGCTCAACTGATCGATCACTGGGTCAATGCAAATGTACTCGTCTGGCTTTGGTTCATCACTGTTCTGACGTTCGAGTTCAATTAGGCTCATGGGTTGTTCTGTTTTTGATGTTTTGAGTGCTTTTGCTGTTGTGAGTTTTGTGTTTTTGGGTGGTTTTGAAATGGGTTTTGTGGATGGTGTGGGTTGTGTGAAGAATTTTATCAGTTGGGATGATATGAAGGTGGATGTGCACAGGGGTGCTGGGTTGGATTCTAGAGATGATACCAACAAAACCAGAGTGATTGTGGTTGACAAAAATGGTGGGGGTGATTCTCTTACAGTTCAAGGAGCAGTTGACATGGTTCCTAATTACAACACTCAGAGAGTGAAGATTTACATTCTTCCTGGGATTTACAGGTTGGTGCTGAGCATGACCATCATTGTGATCTATCTGTTTGTTTGTTTGCTGCAATGGAGTGTGGAGTCAAAAGATTGATTGATTGATTGATTGCTTATTTTTAATTTTTTGTGTGTTTGTTTGTTTGCTTGATTCAATTCCTGGGTTTGGCAGTTGTGCTATTTTTTTGGTAATTGAGACCCAAAATTGTGGCCTCATGGGGCACTAGAGTTGGTTTCATGGACTTCACTTGTGTTGGTAACCAACCACTCAGGCTTGTGTTCATGAAATGTGGACCTAAATAACCTATTAAGGTGGCTACATTTTAGTCTCCACAAATTTTGTTCCTTTCACTAGATTGTATCCATGTGTTGTGATTGATTTTTTTGTCATGGTGCAACTCATGCTCATTGATGTGCTTGAATATTTGTTGCAGGGAGAAGGTTCGCGTGCCGAGCTGGAAACCTTACATTTCCTTCATTGGAAATGAAAGTGAAGCTTCTGAAACTGTGATCACTTGGAACAACAAGGCATCTGATAAGGACATTGATGGAAATGAACTAGGAACCTACAGATCAGCTTCAGTCACCATTGAATCTGATTACTTCTGCGCGACTGCAGTCACTTTTGAGGTACCAATACTAAGTACTAACTCAGTTTTTCACTTGAAGTAGTTGTAGTAGTAGCAGTTGAATTAGCATTCAAGTGATATGGTGGGTTGATGACACAGAATACAGTGGTGGCAGTGCCTAAAGGATATGGTATGCAGGCTGTGGCACTGAGAGTAGCGGGTGATAGAGCCATGTTCTACAAAGTTCGGGTTTTGGGGACACAGGACACCCTCTTGGATGAAACTGGATCACACTATTTCTACCAGTCTTACATTGAAGGAAGTGTAGACTTCATATTCGGAAGAGCGAGATCATTGTATCAAGTAAACTTCCAGCACCTTACTCGATATTGTACTAATCTCGAGAATGGTATATTGTAATAGGTTCTGATACATGATGTTGGTATGGTGATACAGGACTGTGTTCTCCATTCAACAGCGAACAGGTACGGAGCAATAGCAGCTCACCACAGGGATGTACCAAATGATGATACAGGATTTGCATTTGTGAATTGTACTGTCAATGGAAGTGGCAGTATCTATTTGGGAAGAGCTTGGGGAAACTATTCAAGAGTAATATATGCATATTCTTACCTTGACAATATCATCAATCCACAAGGATGGAGTGACTGGAACTACCCATCAAGGCAGAAGTATAATTCCATCCTTTTCTCTCATTTTGTAGCTATAATAAAATCAACCAATAAGTTGTACTCATCGGGTGTTTATCGATTTTGTGATTGCAGGACTGTAGTATTCGGGGAATACCAGTGTTGGGGCAGAGGCGCAAACACGAAAGGCCGGGTGCCATGGTTGAAGTCTCTAGGCTACCAGGAAGTTAGGCCTTTTCTGGATGTAAAGTTTATATATGGAGAGCAATGGCTTAAACTTTGGACCTAACTTGTACAAACCTGGAGCCAGTGTCTCTGGAAAATACAACAAACAACAAAAAATTCTCAAATCTGCTTGTGTGGGTTTTGTGAATGAGTATAGATAGTTCAGATCATTAAATACAAGGTTTACAATGTTTCTTCTTCAAGATTGCATCTGACATGAACAATTGTATATTCTTGAGTTTTGATGTGGTTCTGTCAGATGATATCATAACAATTCATGAACATGTTGCTCAGTTATTCCTAAAGTTTTGGCACTGCAAGGGCTAAAACAAATGGTGCTGAAGAGAATCTACAATCTTGAAAATGTAAATGAAACAGAACCAATAAGTATTCTGAGATTACAAGACATCAAATATGTCAGTGGAGTGGACTACAAAAGAAGAAACAGCTGAGTTAACAGTAGAAACATCACATGGAGCTATTCTAACCTAAATAATCAAGATGACCACTCTCAATTCTACTACAATCACCATACGATTCTCTTAAACTAATTATTATACACACAAATTAAATGGCATGCCTGACCTTGTTTCACTATTTACAAACATTCTGGTAACCCCCTAACCCTCCCCCCATCATTATCACACACTGCCACAACCAAACATTTAAAAAAAGACCATTCCCCTAACCCTCGTGTCCAACAACCTATACTGCCATTTTCATGCATCTACTGATTTACAATTTTCCCCAAGAGTTTCAGACACCAACATGTCCTCTACCTTGCTCCTACCACCATCACCGTCAATTTTGTTATCATTTTTACCTTCCACGTCACCTGTATCAACACTGCCACGACTACAATTGATGTCAGCACCATCACTGTGATCCTCAGTACCATTATCTTTTATTGAAGGAGGCTTCTTATCATCTTCCCAGTCCATAGCTTCTGTCTGTTCATCAGAACCAGCAATTGCCATTGAGTTGGGTTTTTCCCCTTCAATAATATTTTGTTCAATACTTTGAGGAATTTCAAGATTTGGCGTCATAAACTCATCAGATTTGACTTCCTTGACAATAGTTGAGTCCTTGACAATAGTTGAGGAAGCGGAAAGCTTAGTCTCTGGACTAATAGAAGATATAATTGAGAGTATGTCGGGCTTTGGCTCAATTTCAATCCATTGGTTAGCCACCCAATCTCTAGAAATTCTTAAATCTTTTTTGTGCATGTTCAAGAATAAACTTTCACCTGATATCACCACAACATATTAGGGGGGAAAGATGACATAGAATTCAACTGAAATAGAATAAAACATATTACTAGAAAGGAAAGAGACGGAAAAGGAACTTGGATTATATTCTTTTCCTAGGAGCATACCAGGAAAGTAAATTTGTAGGATATCATCATCACCAGAATTGCCAACTTCAGTTACAACTCCTTCCCACCAGCCATCGCTCCACCATGCATCCACTGCTGCCCCAACCACAAGAGCAAGGTCAGATTCATCAGTAGGAGTAGGGAAGGGCCGAATTATTGGGCGACCTGAGCACCTCATGCCAAGTTTGTCTGGCAAAGCCAATTTGAACGCTGGGATCCATTCCTACAATGTATAGAACTTGTCAGACTACAGCTTATTTGAGAAGTTTAGAGTGCATTAACTTGTTACACAACCATTAAGGTATGCTGAGAACTGTCAGTCTGCCAGATCGCAAATCATTCTGAATAAATCAAACTCTATATAAACTAAGATATAACAAGGGATGAAACTACTGCAACCTAAAGGACTTGCCAAAATATTGAACCGAGTAAAACCCATCATAGGAAATCAAACGTGACAGCATAAATTCACCATAAGTTTCATCTTATGGCGAAATATGAAATCCATACCAAATTTTTAAGATGGGTTTTGTCGCATCAAAATGGTCTAAAGAATAAAGATATAAAACTCAATTGCATATCTTGGTGTACATAATAGTAACTAAATTTTGATTTAGGAATAAGCCAGAAGAAAGAAAATAGTGTGGAGTGTTTCAGACCTCATGCACTAAATAGTAACTAGAGTTTGATTTAGGAATAAACCTAAGCATACCTCAAGATTGCCGCATTCATCTTCATCTTGCACATCATCGTATCGAACTTTTATTAATTTCCTTGACTCGCGTAAGATTGTACACCTGAACCAGCATCCTCGAATGCCACTATCTTGGCATAGCAACTCTACTTTTTCATCAACCTTAAATAGTGGGGCACACCAAGGCTGGCAGTGAACATGCTTGTTGGAGAGCAATCTCCTACCTGACAAACCATACTTTAAGTTCGAGTATGTTCGTTCATATGTCCTCATTTGGCGCCCTTTACTAGAAATTCTGACTCCTGAAAGACCTCTGACATACTTGTGACCCTCTTTACAATTTCTGGTCCTCTTAGCTCCCAACTTCATTTTGTCTTCTGGAATCAAGTCTAAACCTTCTTCCTGCAGTGGAGTATGGCATGTCGTATTTGGGAAAGGGTTTGTATCCAGACAAGAAACAATTGGTTGATCAAAATAGCCACGCAATTTACTCAAATCAAAGGGCTTCACCCTATTGCTCTTGAACTGTCGAAAGCACATATGTATTTTGGCTAATATAGAATGAGGAAAAGTAGAAAAGCATTTGTCATAATGTTCGCGAGTTAAGACTATGGCGGGACCGTCAACACACTCTGCGCTAATGACCTGTGCATATGGCGTGATGAAGACTTCTTTAGGATGATGATTTCGCAGAGGAATTACACCTCTAACTTCCTGATTATGGTGAAACCACCTCACTTTGACCTTTTTCTGTCCCTTTTTGTCTTCATACATGTCTTCTAGATAAGCAAGGTACCGAAGCTCACCCTTAGCCATGACAAAGACAAAGGACTGTATCTGAACAATACAGAGAATAGCTGTATTATAAAAACATTTCTGAAATGTTTAAGTGTCACATTAGCATTTAGATGGCGTTACTATATAAGGGAAAGAGTATTTTATAGATGACCCATGCCTAGATGCAATGCTCAAAAGACCTTATTGTAGAATTTGTAAATAAATGATGTGCAGTTAAACCTAAAATCTGAAACATGGATGACATGTGTTATGCTTCATGCAATGCACATCTTTATTGTCAATAGGGGTCTCTGTCACTAATGACTAAACTTATTCGAAATCAATCAACCTTTTATCACTATTTGCCAACGTATCGCTTACATTGAAGCAACATTGTGACGCAATTGACTCAAAAAAAATATGAAGGAAAAATTTATACTTCAAACTTCTATTTTGTGGAGAATTCTTCACTACAACAATGTATTGCATGGTCATTTCTGAATTCAGTAGAACTATACATTACATAACTGGAATGTTATTCTCAAAGTATAGAGATACAAATATAAGCAAGATAGCATAACTGCATAGGGCTTACATCCTTCCAAAGGAAGAAGCTAACCTTTATTGTCGTCCCATTCCTAGAAAAAGCCGGATAATGCTTTAGCTGTTTACCACATGTCCATGCAACCCCAGACCATACTATGTCTAAATTGCATCCATTCCTTGGAAGGCAACCCTGAATGATACAGATTCCAAGTTAGTACCCAACACAATGACTAAAGACATAAAAAATTATATAGTTGACAAACATTGCATACCGTGTGATCTGATGCTTGGGTCTGCTGAGCACCAATTCGGTTCAGTGGACATTCTATCAATCCTAACGGTAGTGTTGGGTCATGTTTAGGTGAATCTGTCACTGGAAATGGATAAATAAAAATTAATATTCTATAACACAGAACTTTCCATGCAGTTCTCCTACCACTCTTTTTCAATGAGTGAAATATATTATAGTAAATCAACAGTTAAGACTTGTTCTGTTAAAATATTAATGGGATTTCAATCAAAGCAAGTCATGTATATTTTGTAGCAACAAAGGTACAAATGCAGTAATGCAACTGACCTCCTGGGACATGTTGCTTTGACAACATAGATGTCAGCCAATCCACAACCTCCCTTCTTGACCTCCATTTGAAACCAGCGTGAATAGAATGTTCCGCACCATAAGCTTGCACAAACTCATCAGCTACAACATAAAACATGTGCCTAACACTCCTCTCAGTGCCTACAATTGCAAGGATGAACTCCCCAGCAGAATCCTTAAGGAAATAGTGAACGACACGGTTACCACGTTCCTGTGAAACAAATTGCTCTTTCCACTCCACAAAACAGTGACTGTTTCCAGACATTTTTACAGGAAACCGCCCAGTTTATTTTTCAAACACCAGAACCCTACTCACATACCTAAAGACGACCAAGAGATGTGCCCAAAGGGATCAGACCCTACTGGTTTAGCCACCTCATACTGAAAATCATGTCATAAAGCAACAATCTTGCAGTAACATGTTACCCTAACCTGATAAATTCAAGCAAAGGCCCTATGTTGTGTACTGGTTGAAGATTTACAAGCTAAAAATAATTTTAATTACAAGGCTGGAGATGCTTGCAATGGCAAGGGTTCCAAAGAAGAAGAAGAAAAAAACTAAATTAATCAAATTTCTGACAATCCAGCAATGAATAAATTTTGCCCTAATAAAACAAAACTAGAAATCACCACAATCTCTCTGCTGAAACAGTTAAAATTAGGGAAACTAACAACTGGGTGGTTAACAAAAATCTAATCATATCCCACAAAAACAAAACTAATACCTGAAGATCTACAAGAAGATCAGAAACCCTAATCAAGTGAACTGGGTGGTCTGACCTTGGAAAGCACAAACTAACAACTTTTTCTGAGGATTCGGAAAATATAATCAAGAAAATGAAATGGGCATCTCAGTTTGGATCAAACGATAAAAGTATGAGCGACAGAAGGCAGGTGATGGTAGAGATGAAGGGCTCAGGTATGAGGCGAGAAGAGAAGGGTTTGAGGCTGTTTTGGGGCGGCCATGGAAGGGAAGAAGACGAGAAAGGAGTGAGGATGTGAGATATACCTTAGGGAGGCCATGGAAATGAGAAGAGACAGAGAGTCGCAGAGTGTGGGAGCTTCACATCCCATGTAGCTGACGAGAGAGCAGCAGAGACCAGGTTAGGGAAGAAAAAGGTAGCTTTTTTCACACAGGAATTCCTATGAATTGTATCTAGTGAAATGTATTATATACAAAGAGCTATAATAAAAAAAATAAAGAATTTAAGTCAAATATATTTTGTCACGGTCTAGATTTAATCACATTAAAATTTATTTATAGTAGTCCAAGTAAATTTGTGGGAGCAGAATGACTTACTTTTTATTTGTATATATGTGTACAATCACGCAAAATTAGCATAAGAAGTTTGTATTTAACTACATCAAGAGAGAATTTAGTATTAATTCTAATAAGTTGATATAAATTAATAATTGAAAGTGGTAGTTGTTTTGAAAAATAGTTTTAGTGTTTGTTTGTTCACTCTACTAGTTCCTTAAAGGAGCTGTCATGTATGACAAACTTAAAGAAGGTAGACGTTATGTGGGATGAAGATTTTTTGGTAAAAAAACCATTATTTGTTCCTTAAAGGAGCAAAAAGATGTAGGAGCTCAAATGATACGGTGGAAAACAAGATTGATTTTAAGGAATTCAAAGGGTCGATCATAGTTGTGTTTTTGGTTGACTGTTTTCACTATTGTTTAAATTTAAATTTTATTGTCCATTGTAATTTACCATTTAGCTACATTTAAGTCTTTGCACTTGTATCATTTAATACATGTCATCCAGATTATATTTGAAATTATATTTAATGTGCTTATAGTCCAAATTATATTTCAATTCAGATTATCATATAAATGTAAATAATTTAATTATACTTCGGCAAATATTATATGTTCTTTTTGATAATTTGTGCATTTTATATCTTATTACAATTGAGTTTTACCAAACATTTTTTACAATAAACTCAACTTACAACTCCTTATTGTCGTGTTTTACCAAACAAGTTTCTCTTTCTCTTTCTCGTTACAATTACTTACAGTTTTAAAGTAGAGATATCACGACCTTACTTGAACATGATCTGTTCCATAAGCTCGTATCTTCGTATTGTTGATTACTAAAGTAGAGATATCAAACAAGCTCTAAACACATATGTTTGAACTTTGAAGTGACTTGTTAATTTGGGTACATACAATTTCCTCCTCCGCCTTTTTAATTATTTTTTATTTTAAAGAATTCAAAACTGAAACGCGAGACCAGAGGGCAGAGACCACTCACCGAAGAGCCCAGAGTCTCTCATTTTCTCTGTTAATTCCAACCCCAACCAAGGTACTCAATCTTCTTCATCTCATCTCTCTTCTCTTTTATTAATTAATTTATTTATTAATTGATCCTGCAAATTATGTGAAATTCTCTGCCCTACTACCCAACTTCGCATTGACTTATTGTTATGCTCTTCTTTATAGCAATTTGTTGTCTTTACCCGGAATGATTGCTGTATGTTCAATTTTATTTAGTTTTCAACTGGAACGAGGTTGATCATAATTGCCAAAAACCAGTGATCAAAGAGTGAATTCCGTTTTATCAACTTGGTTGAATGAAACTTTATTTGTTTGTTCTGATTCAGAATGGTTATGGGTTTTGTTATTTTGATTAAAATTACAAGTTATGCTTTTTTACTTTATGTTTTGATGATGATGATTTGAATAATATTGGGATGAACCATATATTGTGCTACTTTGTATTACAAGAAATGTGCTTTGGTTTTGCAGGAAACTTGTGAAGGCTTTTTGTAAGTTCTGGTACAGCGAAAAAGAATATACAACCCTTGACGAGGACTTTGATTTTTAACAATGAGCATGGGTGATCTTAACAAGGTTTGGGAAATCAAAGCCCTGAAAAAGCCTGGAGAAGAGGAAGCCAACAAGATTTTAGAGCGAATTGCCAAACAGGTCCAGCCAATTATGCGTAAACACAATTGGCGTGTTAAGCTTCTCTCTGAATTCTGGTGACTACATAATTTTCTCTTTCATTATTGAACCATTGTTGGAAATGTAAATATAGGAAGCTTCTTAATTTATTGGAAAATTGATCTGTTTGGATTTGTATTCACCGTGCAGTCCTAATAATCCATCTCTAATGGGATTAAATGTTGGAGGTGGTGTGCACATAAAACTGAGGCTTCGGAGGCCAAACAGGGACTGGGATTTCATTCCTTTTGATCAAGTTCTCGACACAATGCTTCACGAGCTTTGCCATAATGCACATGGTCCTCGCAATGCCAGTTTCTACAAGCTCTGGGATGAGCTCAGAAAGGTCCTTTTTGTATCCTTCATTCTTTTAAGTTCCATAGAAGATTACTTCTTGAGAATTCTCTGCGCAGGGGTTATTATCTTAGATGTATTCAGTATATTTGTATGAATTGTTTTTAGCATCTTAAGCTGCAAGTAATATAAATGGTAGCTATTTACAGCTGATCCTGTGCCTTCGGTGTTGGGACATGATTTCTGATTATGATAGATGCACTTGTATGAAGATACTCATAATATTTTCAAAGCCATATATACGTCGCTGTAGATAAATGGATTATCTTTCTTTTTCTCTCTCTTTATGTGAGAAGTGAGGACTGAACTGCAAGAAACTGATGTATAGTGGTTTATGAATCCTACAAAAATATGTATGTATAAGATAAGGTCACAACTTTTTAATGGTCCGGCCAAATCAGGGTTTTATGGATGCGCATTGCTAACAGATAAGCATAAAGCAGTGGTAGAACTAGACTTTGCAACTCTTTTACCTCAAATGTGATTTGGATTCTTTCTCTGAAGTTTCACATGATAGCCGTACAGATTATTTCTTTTCAAGCGTTGCTCTGAAGTATAAATTAATACTCAGTTTCATTA
>JAYMTF010005880.1:0-11007 GCA_036897485.1 Pelargonium nanum | reverse complement strand
GGGAGGAAGGCGACGGTGGAGTAGTTGTATTGGATGATCTCGCCGGCGAGCATGCGCGGGCGGTTCGACATGACGATGTCGTTTTTGGTGAAGCATTCTTCGACGGCGGACGGAGAAGAGACCAGGAGGACCCGGCGGGTTCCGAAGCGGAGAAGTAGGAGTTTTCCGTATTTGGCGGAGAGAGATTGTAGGGTTCGGTGGGCTGGCTCTTTGAGGAGGTGGAGGTGGCCGATTATGGGCAGAGAGCGTGGGCTTGGTGGCAGGTTGTTGTAAATTTTTGAATTCTTGTGCCTCAGAAACAACTTCAAAAGTAGAGGAAGAAGAAATAGAGCTACGAGAGGTAGTGATTTGGTGAAGCGGTTGTATGGAGATAACTCGATTTCCATTTTTTTTGGGACAAATGTTTGGATATCAGATTCAGAATGGTGGAAGAAACTGGAAAGTGTATGTGTAAAATTGGGACTCAAGTTTTTGAATTTAGTGCCCATTTAAGGCAATACAGTTGACTTTGCAAGCAATATATTTGCAAAGCGTGCCGGCATTAGATTTTATCCTATCCACACTTGTTAATTCGTTCTTTCACATTTGCAGTCAAACATTTTGGATTGAATTGGTCGGATTATTCGTTACAAAATTGATCGGATCAAATTAAGTTGAATTTAGAAAATTTACAATATAGTAAAGACACACGCAAAATTATAATTGGTTGTGGGTTCAATTCTTTAAGTATAATAGAGTAGAGTTTTAATAAAAGAACTAGTTCTGTTACAGAGTTCAACTAATAAGAAGAAAAAAATTAAATTGACAGCTCTTGAAAGACCAAATTACTTGTTGAAACTTAACAGATGACACAAGTTAATCACTCACTCTCCACTATAATACTAAAATAATGACCCACACTAAAACGAACATGGGTAAAAACAAGTTTCAAACCCACTAATTCGGACCACAATTAATCAGAATCTAATATACAATTTGCATCTACCAGAATCTTTTGACCGAAACACGTACATGATCTTTGACACTACCAACTTCTAAAGAATACAAATCAATACGCAGCTGTCACAAAGGCCTTTTAGGACTTCAGCATGATCGCATTGCAACATGTGTGTTGCATATAAGAGAAGCGTAGTTTAAAAAAATTGTAAGAAATTAAGAGTAAATATATTTTCCCTAAATTTGATACTAGTAATTAAACTAAAAATATTACAAAACAGCACCAAGAACTATAATAGGTGATGCTACTGAGAAATAGCAGTTGAGACCAAATGGTAAGGAAATAACACGTGGCGTTCAAATATATGTCACGGCACGAACAAGTTATGTGTGAATCGCAAGTATTGTGTGCAATTTTTCTATTATCATTAAAGCTCTATCTACTTCTTGTAAGAACACGGGTTCAAATCTGCGACAATTTCTCGGGGTGTAGGAGTGGAGCATATCCATGGCGCAATGGTATTTCACTATTTCTATCTCTTTGTAGTGGTGTTTGATGGACAGATGGCGTGGTAGGTGCAGTAGCGTTCCTTTCATGCATCAGTCGTGCTAAGAGCTGATTGGAGGAAACATGATCAATAACTAAATACTTGACTGTAAACTATTTGTTGATGTCATCCAACACTATTTGTAGATATAGAAGTGTGATCATTTCACACTCGAACTGCTCTTCATACAGAAGAGGAACACATATTGAGTATATATGTACATGGATCCAATTGTGTGGATCACATATCAGATTAATTGTCTCATGTCTTAATTTGAGCCAATCCAGGCCAAATTCAGACGAACTAGCTTGGGTCAAAATGGAAAAGCCGTGAATGTCATATTACTATAAAGTATAAAGTGCATATATGTATAATGTATATTATGGTGAAAGGAAATCTCACAGTTTTGTTTCTCCTTCCCCTGTTTATGTTCAAGCTCTTCTTGAAATTATCAAGAAAGACTCAGATTAATATAGCACCAAGCCCTCCCTCACTCCCCATCATCGGCCACTTCCACCTCCTCAAAGAACCAGCCTACCGCACCTTACAATCTCTATCCCACAAATATGGAAACGACATCGTCCTATCGGAGATGATGAGGACGCCAAGATGTGCAGGGAGGTGATACGGCCCTACGAGCTGTATTTGAGTTCTCTGGACACTCCAATATCGAGGTTATTGCCATTTCTGCAGTGGATAGATCCTCGGGATATGAGGAAGAAATTAAAATGGCGACGTTGAAGGGAAAGATGGACAAGTTCTTGCAGAAACTTGTGGATGAGAATCGTCTCATTTTGTCATCATCCCAATCAGAATCGAAATCGAAAAGGAGGAGTCATGTGATTCATAGTTTGGTTGCTCTGCAACAAACAGAGCCTGACTTCTACACAGCAGATGAAATGATCAAAGGAATGATGATGGTATACGTTGGTAACGAAGTACTGATAATATTTGTCTGATGGAAAAACAAAAACATCTTGCTCATGCGCTCAACAAGTTGAATATACACAAACTTTCCAAACAATAATATAATACATTAACATGAGACTTAGCAACTCTAATTATTTCACCATCTTCCTCAAAACAGATAAATGTGAGGAACACTAATTATTAGACTGATAACAGTACTAGCGAGCAATACATTGAACCACTGGATATATATCAATGAAAAAGAAGGGTGGACAATTTGCTATGTCATTATTCTAGTAGAACGTGTTATAAATTTTAGCTACAAGAACATTAAAAAACACTGATAGTACATAGAATTGAAACGCGTAACTATTAACCGCAGTAAATAAAACAAGTAGCAATGGAATAATAAAAGATAACAGAGGAGTCATGATTTTAAACCTGACTCGGACTTTAAGCCTTCATGTTCTAGCATAATTGCTTTTAAAGGACTTGATATGTGATGCAAGAGCACAGAGATCCTTGTCTCCCTTATCGAATCCAGTACAGAAACTCGCATCAAGCAGCTCCAGTCCTTTGGAGCACTCTATTATAATCTTGAGATTCGCCTTAGTTATGTTGCAGTGATTTACTCTTAGCTGCTTCAAATATGGAATGCAGGTGGTAATAGCCGAAGCTTCCTCCGTATCTATATTACAATATAAACAGCTAAGCCCAACAAATTTGTTGCAGTGAATCCCAATTTCGCTACAAATATCAACAAGACTTTCGCAACTTGCTAACCTCAGCTCCTCTAAATCTTTCCACTTGTGCATAAACTGTCCAAGACTCTCAACATTGTTATAGTCGGCTATTGAAAGAGACTTCAAGTTCGGGCACCTACAAGCACATATAGGGATTCAATCAAATTCTCAAATTCAACAAACAAATAAATAAACAAATAAACGATCTGTACTTACTCCTCTGATATGTAAGCCAAGACCTTTTGAGTCTCAACCAAGTATGGTAGTACAATTGTAGTGGCGGATCCATGGCTGCGGCCAACCATAGATTTGATGAATGCAAATACTGCGTCATTTGGTGTGTGATGGGTAAAGAACTCTGGTCGTCCAGTTTCGGTGAAATCAAGAATCTGCCAACAACTAGGATCCTGAGAGGCTTTGTACCATGATTTGCTCACCAAAGGAGCGTATTTTAGCAGTGATTTAATCCCAACTCTGCTAAGAATGCCAATGAGGCAGTCTTCGGGTAAATTGTTCCAATCTGCTCCCATCTTCGCTATGATCTCTGTCTTAATTCTATTTAGAGCCAATCAAATATAGGGTACATCAATACGCTTGAATTGAACTCTTAAACCTAATTCTAATCTAATTTGTCAGAATCTATGTTTTGTTGTAGTCTACTTCTAATTAGGCAATACAAATATAATTAGAACAGTATCTTTTAACAGTTGTATTGTAAATTGTATCTAGAACATATAAAAGCACTGAACAAGACAAAATCTAAAATACATTATGGTAGACAGTCCTAGTATAAAACCCTAGAATTCATGTTACCCGAATTCAGCCACCAGATTATGCAATCCGAATTCCGAAAGCTTGATGAGATTATTTTCTGTTAATTACGTGTATTTATAGGGTTAGGGTTTCGAATTTACTTTCGCGTGTACATATGTACTGTAAACGACTCTGGCACAGATAGTAGTAGAGGTATAGAAAATCAGGGCCAACTTGTCAAGTCAGTAAAAACTAAATCAAATCGTTTTAAACAATTAAATTGTACTATATATTTAAATAGTAATAAATAAAAAAGCGTTTTACTTGGAGTATGAATTTTTCTCTGATGTTCGAGCTCACATAAAACTCGTATATGAAGAATTAATTTAAATTAAGTAATTTTGATATTCTTTTCAATCACTTATTCAAAACCATGTTATTTTAGGACGTCTCTAAAAACTCACGTCTATTGATTATGTAACAAGCAAACTTTGCAAAAGTCAAGGTGAAATTAGGGGTTTTGAATGTATCACCAGCTTGGAGGAGTGCTCACACTTGTCGATTCATTGTCATTGATCCTTTAGGGTTTGGAGGCTTATATGCAATTTGTGGTCGATTAGTGAGCTTGGCTTTTCATGCAAATTGTTTCCTTTGGGTTTCATGCAGAGACGGATCTAAGTAGTAGGTTTTGGGGGCAATTGCGCACAGTCAATTTTTTTGTTGAAAAAATACCACTAAATTTTATCAAATTTTCATGTTTGTCCTTGTATTTTTCATATTTTTTCCCACCAATATTTTTAAAATTTTTATTGTTGCCCCCATTAAAAATTATTTTAATAGAGATTTGAACCAACGAGTCTATCACAATAATGAGAGCATTCACCAATTAAGTTACGAAGCTTTTTGTATTAATTTATTTTAACTATATATCTATTTATCAATTAGTTAATTTAATAAAATAAAATCTAATTGTTTTGCCCCCACTGACTACACATTCTAAATTCGTCACTGGTTTCATGGCCAACCATTTTGTCTCGCAGCCCCTTGTGTCACAAGTTATGGAACTCTTTGTGCTCTATTGTTCTCTGGCAAATTTGGTTGGCTCGTAATGCTATGATCTTTGAAGGCAAACCCCTTAGTATCGAGGAGACGGTTCTCAAGATTAAGAATACTCTCAGTTTTTTGCTCTTACATTGTATCACACTCCCTCTTTCTCTCCCTCTTTCCTTTGATTCTTGGTGTAATAATCTGACATTTTTGTTGGATTGATGTTTCCCTCCGGGGATTTTGTACTTTTTTAACTTTTATGGGCATATAATAAAAAGTGTCCCTTGCTTATAAAATAGAATAAAATACATATCTTCATAGGAATGTGATGTAACAAATTATTAAATAAGTCATTATAAAAGTTCTATTTATAAATGCATAATTAAGTTCTTAAATTTGAGAGAATAACTATTTTTAAACGAAAACGAATAATGACTATCGTATTAAAGTGGTAAGACTCTTGAATCCCTACATTCTTGTGTAGAATCACAAATAAATACAAGAGACAAATCACAACTACCGCCTACTTAACTGAAATAATGAAGTAGTTTTGTCCCGTTTCGGTTCCTACTTATTTCTGCTCTTAACCCGTCTTGTTTTATGAATGGTAGGCTAATGGACTTCAATTAATTCCGGTTGTACATGCATTGCAGACTCCTAATCCCCTGACACAAGTTTTAAACCACCGAAATATGTAGAAGCCTACGTATCCATTGAGAATCAACAATGTTTAAACTATAATCATGATGACTTTAATACGAGATTCTCCGGATCATAAAATGATGATCATCACGAGTTCACAACATTTACGATTTTGGTGAAACTCAGCTAACCACCAAAATCCCAAGGCCCAAACTCAATTCTGAGGAAGGCTAGAACTGTGAATCATCGTGCACTATTTACATATTGGGATACAATGTTTGCCATCAATGTCAAAACTTCTTGCAAACTAATTAAAACCTTCTCCGATCTTAACATTTTACCTTCTAAGTTGTCAGTCCGATAACACTATAGAGACTAACTGTTAGATAAGCATCAGCCCTCCACATGAAATTATTAACATTGCTGTCGTGAGGACTGAGGAGGCCTTCCCATTGATGGAACTTTGGGTCGATATGCTGGGGCTGCAGCAGCAGTTTTTACCCTACGGCTTTGAGTGAGCTCGCAGGTTTCACTGACAGAACCACCAAATCTTAGTTCAGCTGGAGGAATGAAACAGTCCATTGACAGTCCTGGTATATTGAAAGCCACTTCCTCTATTGTCCATGCTTCTTCCATCCTCGTCTTTGTGTGGCTCATTGCTGTTTCGCCAAACCTGAAAAGGGTTACTACAGAACGCCCAGAATGAGCTATCATAATTCCCTCGACGGGTCTGTAATCGTCAAGAAATGAGTTTATTGTGGTCTCCCAGTACACAGCATCGCCTCCGTTGTTTTGGATGCGCGTCAAGTGGGAGTCTTCCAAATGCACAAGAAGGCCTGTTTTCTGGCTGAAGTAGCCAAATAAGACGTGCCTAATGATTTCAGCTGGCCCTTCACTTCTAGCCTTCAAAGTCACGGGATCCGCACACAGCTTGAGGATAAAACAGTCTTCTCCATTGATCTGCTTCTCCCCAATGCATCTTGCATTTGTGAACATGCTTGCAGTGGTTCTTGGGTCAAGTCCCTGTAAAACAAATCATTGTAGTCCTATAACGATTGATGATTCAAAAGGAAAATCAAGCAGACGGAGGGATGATCAACAAGGAAGAGCAATTTCACCTGCAGTGCACGTCGCAATGGTCTAACAGGCCCTTTTGCAGCATGTGCACCAAGCCAGGGTGTGTGCCTCCACACAAGCTTCCCATTACAACCCGCATGAACTTTGTTGCCGCCAAGTGCAAGCTCCACATACCACATATCTGGATTCATCTGCCACAGGACAAACCCACCGGACTCTGCAGCTTTGGAGGAGTTCCGGCTTTTTACGACCTTGTTGGCTGTTTCAAACTCAGAAGCTATCATCCTAACCTTACCCATTGCATAAGCATTATGGATGGAGTTCTGAAGCTTTTGTCCACCAGATGCTGCTGTATACTGCTGCAATATATACTGAGCAGATGAACTTTCCTGAAAGAATACCACATAAGATCACCACTCAAGGTTTTAGTTAATGGAGATGAAAAAAAATCCCCAAACATAGACCACAGCACTGTAAACAAAAATCCCCATACCATTGGACCAGGTTCTCAGATTTAAACAACACTATTATTATCACAAGATCACATTATATAAATTGCACAAACACATAAGATCAAGCAAAAGGAAAGAAAACAGACTATGTTGAGCCAAGCAGCTGATAAAAAACCATTAACATGCACAAAGACAGCAAAACAATCAAATGTCAGAAAACCATTTTCTAGATAGAAATTCGAAAATAATGTCACTGACTACAACAAATTCTCACCAATTTAGACTTCAACTGGACCATGTAATTCAGATTTTAGTGAAAGAAAGAGCACATCAAAATACAGTTAAATGAGCAATGGCGATTGACTAGTGTACTGATGCTATAGTATTTTTTGCAAACCAGAAACTACTCAATCATCAATAAAAATGTACCGTTGTGAGAGATAAAGGATAAGAGGAAGTTACAATGGGAGTGTCTTTGATGCTGAGGTGAGGAAAAGGGTCGGAGGTGTTAACATGCACCGGCGCGAGCGGCGCACCCAAGACTCCGAGCAGCAACCTGAGATCCGACCGCTTGTAAGAGGACGACGAAACGGACGGCGCTCTGCAGAGCTGGCCCCTCATCCAGTGGCCCCACTTCCCCTCCATTTTCGCATCTCCACCGTCAGTCCGCTCCGGATCCGGACCCTCCATCAACGGCGAGAGCGTCTCCACCGGCTTCAAGCTCCCCGACCTTGAAATCAGAACATCCGGCTGGGGCACGTGGTGGTTCTTCCTCCGCCGGAGCAAGCTGGACATGGGAGAGGCGCTCCTGGCCGGACTCTTCGCCCTCGACCTCGCCGGCGACAGACCCCTCACCACCTCCCCCTTCAATGCCGAGAAGAACCCCTGTTGCTTCCTCTCCATCGACAGAGAGCTCTGTTCTCAGTGGGTAAGTGACAAAATCAAAACTAAATCACGAAAAATTGCAAAATCAGAGGAGAACCCAGTAGAGGCAAAAGTGGCAGAAAGCTCTCCTATCACTAAATCGTAACAAATTTCACAATCAAAAGAAGAAGCAGTAGAGAAAAGATGGCAGCCAAAATGAACCCTAAATCGCCAAAAATGACATAATCAAAAGAAGACCCAATAGAAAGAAAATGGCGAAGAGAGCACTAAATCAATAAGAGAAAGCGAGAGACAGTGAGAACAAAGGTCACTGAAACAAAAAAGAAGACAGAGTGTGAGAGAAAAGCGGAGAGAGAGAGAGAAGGGAATGCCGTTTAGGAGAAGGAAATGAAGAAATGATGATAAAGAGATGAGCAGGAGCAGCTGATCTTTGCCTTGTTTATTTTATTGGTTTTGTGATGTCTGCTTTTTTTAGGGAGTGAGAGCCTGAGAGGAGATTGATTGGGTGGTGGTGCTTGTAGACTGTGTAGGGGCAGAAGAAGAAGACGGAGACGAGACTGACAAGCGGTGACGGAAAGTGAAACGGCCAAGTGGGTAGTCGTGTCGCGACCCCACCACCACTCGGAACTATGGAAGTTGGGTTTGGCGCCGTTAACAACGGTCAAGCCCTCGTTTTATTTTATATCAAGGACCAAATTGAAAACTACACATTATAGTATTATATTGATATTCCACGGAAGACCCTATATTATGATTAGTAATGAATGATGGTCATGGCCATGGGTGTTAAATAATCACCATGCTCAGCATGCGGTCTTCAAAATTAATAATGTCACCATCTTTTTCTAGTTTTTAATCAAATATTGTCATTTTGAAACATCTCAGTTTCAATGTTACATTAGATAGATTGTGATATCTTTGTTTTTGGGAGGAATCTACTAATTACATGCATGCATGTATTATCATGTATAGGTAGATGATATGATAATATTAGGTCAACCATAGTTGTTGGGAAAACAATGATTTTTATTTCCCATTTCATCATACATATTAGCTCTTGTAGTCTCTTAAAAATGTTCAGTAGATACAATTAATTATAGTTTCCCCATGGAAAAAAAGGATTTACATTAGTTTTAGACTAGTTAGGATGGTCTATTTTTAACTCATATATAGAGTTTGGACATCTATAATATAAAACCATAGTTTAGGCGTATAATTTAATTAGTAAGTGGTGGGTTTGGGTTTGGGTTTGGGCTTGGGCTTGGTGTGTGTCTGGGTCCTCTCCAGTCTCCTCTGCAATTGATTTGATCAAGGAGATAAGAGGACGACCACTAAAATGGTCTCATATTCCACTTTAGTTTTTGTCAATGCCCATAATCTATGCCGCCCTCACGTCCACTGTCTATTTGCCATTTCGTCTCATTCACGCCGCTAATCGCGATACAAACTACACATTTCGACCAAACCACTATCAAGATTCAAGACTAATCTTATGCTTTTTTTAAAATAAATAAAAAAAATAAGCTTATGTATTTGTGTATATATATATAAAGAATCTTAACTAAATTCTTAGTGATTAAGACTCTGCCACGGTTACCCAAAAAATGTTTCTCAAGTAGCGTTTTCTGTTCTGAAATGTTTTATTGTGTAACATGTGAATGAAGAGATGTGTGTTATGAATTGACGAAAACATTGTATAAAAATCACTCATACAATACAATGTTAATCGTTATCCACTTCTCTTTTGCATTGACTATATGACCAAATTTGAATGGAAGAAACAAAAACAGAGGGCAAAGCAAAACAAAGTTCCAAGTGACAAAGGACGGAGACTAATATGAGTATGAGACGGCGGCACGGTGATTCTGTGAGAAAAATAGAGAATGAGTAAATTGCGGACTAGGTCAAAGGTTTTTATTAGGGTTATTATTACATTAATTAATAGAAGTAATACCAAATTAGCATATTTAAAAATAAAAACAAATTATTCTTCAAAAAAAAAAAGAAGATAGTAGCCGACTAATTCCATAAATATGATGCTATATTCCATATAGCTGTGAGATATCTATAGATTTTTATAATATTATTAAATAATTTATTTTTTAATATTGACTCTTAATTATGATTTTTTGGTTTTTTAATTTGGAAGTCAAACTAAACCAAACTTTTATTGTAATTTTAAATTTGAATCTCTTATTATTATTTTTAAATCACGTTTCACGTTTCGAATTGAGCGTTCCAAAATTTATTACCCTCAAACATTGCAGACTATAAAATTCTAACGTTACACGTTCTCGTTCCCATTCCGCGTACAAAAACGTCCAAGTAACTTAGGACTCAACTATTCCACTAAATTAATGGCATTTTATAAACTAACACATGTATCCATCTCAATAAATTTATAATTATTTGTACGAATTTTTGTATTTTAAATTTTGGTTAAGTCAAAAACTCATTGAATAATAATATAACTGATGTGCATATAAAAGTGGAGCTTGAGTTGATGCAGTACAATACGCACGCACAAAGTCAAGACAAGTAAATTGAATGAGCACTGAATTTATGTCTAAAATTAATTTGGAAATGATCATGAAACAAGAGACCCATTGAATACAGTTTGTGGCCATTGGCTTCCACTTTAGCATGTTGATGATTCATTACTTAAAAAACGCGCTCAAATGATTGCAACGAGCGTTGATAAAAACTACGGAGTACTTCACTACTTTTTGGCAATCATGTACCGGATAAGGCATAGATTAATCTTTTCTTATTGTACATCTAGATCTAGCATTTGATTGGTAACACTGCAATCAATTTTGTGGCGGTCGCAAAATTGCAAGCCGTGTTCAGTTTTGTGTTGGAACCAAACAAATTGATTCCAAAATGCAGAAATCAAACATTCTTAAAGGTTATCTAGAAAGAAAAAAGAAAGGAGAGGTGTAAAGACCACACAGCTAAAATCAAATTGATTGGTATGTATAAATCACAGGCAAAGTCAACAACAAAAGTCAACAA
>JAYMTF010005879.1:0-11007 GCA_036897485.1 Pelargonium nanum | reverse complement strand
AACGACGACGTACAAGACTGGCAATTTTGATTTGGAAAAAATACTCCAATCACACAATATACAGAAAAACAAACAAAAGAGATATAAAAAAGAAATAAATTCAAAAATTACATGAAATCTTGAAGAAAAGATAAATGAAACTATAGAAAAAGAAAATCTATATTGGACAAGCAAGTAGCTAATTAAGATTGCCGCTAAAATGATGGAAGGTTTAAGGTAGCGTTCGTTTAGCAATTTTTATTTGAAATCCTGGGAAAATAGGACATATAGTTTATTTTTAAATTGTAATTATTGCGTTCGTTTAACTTTTTCAGGAGGGCATATTTGGGATTAAAAAAATGTTCTATTTCCTCATTATGGTCATGAGGTTTTGAAACATATGTTAGAAATAGGAGAAATTAAATTATTTAGGTGAATAAATTGTCTTAACAGGAAACTTTTTTACATAGAAGATTTAGAATGAAAATATGAAACAAACTAGGACTAAAATTTAACCTACATTTTTCTAATATAATATATTTCATAATCTCATTAACACTCTTCAAAAGCATGAACGTCGTCATAGTGATAGTGGTAAAGGACGTGGAGTCATCCCTACAGACAATAAAACTCAGGTTTTGAAACATTTAAGAAACGAAGATGTGTGTAGATGAGTTTAGATGAGTTTAGAGCCTTACAACATATGTTAACATAGTATGAGGATAAGCCCAAAAAAAAAAAAAAGATGTCAAAATAAATTTATTTATTTTTTAACTCAAACTGATAATTTTTGTTAATTCAAATCAAGCTCCAAAGGAGTTACAATCAACGTCGAGACTCGAGGGTCAATCCAATCAACTATGCCTGACATAAAATTAGAGGAATGAGCAAGAGCTCGAGCCATATAATTCGCATACTCACTAGCAGAAGATAAAATAAAACCATTAATACTACCCAGGATGAGCCGGATGTTTCTCAAAGCCAAACCAAAAGCACCAGTAGCCTCCCCTTCGGCCATAATCAAGTGAACCACTTCCTTCGACTCGATCTCCACTGTCACGTTATGCCAGCCCTTCTCCACCACCCAAAGGAGCGTCTCCTTCAACACAACCGCCTCCAACTCCCGAATGGACAGGCAGCCACCTCAACCCACATACCCACCACCCCGCATCCTATCATTACCATCTCGAACCATCCACCCTCCCTTGCACCAATCCTCTGAATCAAAAGACCCCTTTCACGTCTAGTTTCAAACGACCCCGAGGTGGAGCCAACCACCTCGCCTCTCGTTTCGTTCTGATGAGAAAACCCATTTTTAGATCAAAGGTTTTTGGTACTCCTTACCAGCCACCACACTTCCTTTGGATAAAAGGATTATAGAATATAGGGATAAAAACAAAAATGGTACCCAAACTTTGGCCGAATACCCGATTTAGTATCCATTTAATAACTGTACCGGAGTTAGTACCCACACTTTGATTTTGAACCCAATTTAGTACCTACCGTTACTTGCCGTTAAGTTTTGCTGATGTGGACATCTAAGACTGACGTGGCCAATTTTGAGTCATGTTGAGAGATGATGTGGCTTTTTTAATTAAAAAATTAATAATATTGGTGATGACTAGGCATGAAATAAATTTTTTAATTAAAAAAAATCAATCTTCTTCCTCGATTCTGATCCACCGGCACGACCGTGAATTTAGGGGTTTCGGACAGAGAAGCCTCCACGGGAAGCCCTTCCAATTGTGAACTTTTCTTTTAGTTAGTTTTTTTCTTGTTTTGTTTTTTCTTTTAGATAGTTTTTTCGGGAGATCCGACCACGGAGGATCCGAGTTGGTGGTTGGGTTCGCATTGGGTTCGTGAGATTAAGGATCTGGGGAGGCAGCGGTGGTGGTGGGGTGGGCGGCAACTCGGACTGAGTTACGGGAGGGGATCAGAGGGGGGGATAGGGGATGTCGTCATACTCGTCGTTGACGGAGGCGAAAAGATGGTGAAATGAGCGAAAAAGGAAGAAGAGAATCAGCCTCAATTCGCCGAAGTTCTGGCAGGGCCGACGGTGACGATGCAGAGATCAGAGCCGGCGGTGACGGAGTAGTCGACCGAGGCGAGGATCTCAGCGCGGAGGCGGCGGCGTGCTGGGGGTCTAGCATCTCGCCGTGGAGCTTGTCGGACTTGGCGTTGATAAGAGCAAGCTCGTCAGCGAGGTCTTGGGTGAGGATGGTCTGGGCTATGGCCATGCCGACGTTTCCGGCGCCGATGACGGAGGTTGATTTGGGGTTATTGTTTGAACTGTGCGGTGGGATTGTCGGGCTGAGGAAGGAGAAAGGAAAAAATCATCATTTTTTATTACAATCCATAAAGGTACTGTCTGTCCATTTACTGTTAGTCCTATGCTTCTCTTTAATCAGGGAGCTGAAGAGGTTTGGATGTACAAAACCTTACTGGGAAGTCAAGGTTTGAAAAAGTTAAGATTTGTAAAGACATGAAGACTCAACCCTGATCTTTACTTTACATTTTGACACGTTTGCAAAAAAAAAAAAAAATCCACATCATTTATTGAAAGTGTGCTAAAAACATCCACGTTAGCGAAATTTTTCACGCAAGCAAACTTGGTACACATGGACGGGAGTTAACGGTTCTCTTAAAGGATTGTGACGGTAGGTAAATTGGGTTCAAAATCAAAGTGTTAGTACTAACTCTGGTACAATTATTAATTGGGTACTAAATTGAGTTTTCAGCCAAAGTTTGGGTACCATTTTTGCCTTTATCCCTAAAATATAAGAGAACTTTTGTGAAAATATTTATTTTATTTTATTGTGACAGTAAATGACACTTTTCAATCTATCTTAATTTCAGTTTTTAATTTATATTGGTGCCTATATGTAAATTATTTATTTATTAAATTTATTTCCACATCAGTGTCACATCAACAAACTTAACGAAATAGTTAACCCCAGTTAATGGTAGGATTATTTTGACTCTAAAATTCAACGTTTAGGGACCATTTTGGTTTATTCAAATTTTAGGAACTAAAATGACGACTTTCTTATAGTTTGAGAACTATTTTGGTAATTACTCAAAACGGGTTAATGTTATAAACGACCCTTCAACTATACTCGCATATCATACTATTTTTAAAATCACCATTGATCCTTATACTATTCAATTTTATTACCGTTGGTTAAAAAATATTTATTTAACTTCCACTTTATCTCAAATTTTGCACACGCCTTAACCTCCATTAATTGAGCGCATATGCAAAATATCAGACTAACAAGAAGTTAAATTGTCGAATAAATTTTAGTAAACATTTGATTTTGGGACATTAAATATTGAGATATGATAGTTGAAGGGTTAATTGTGAGGATCATGTATAACTTTGTGTATAGTTGGAGGATCAGCGGTGAGTTTAACTCAAAAATTAATACTCATTGTTTCGCTATAAATTACGTCATCATGGGCCATTCTATAATTGTTTTCTTATATGAATATTTTTTTATATATTTTAAGTAGTATTTGTATTTGAATAGTTACGCAGCATGTAGTATTAGTATTTGAGTAGTTTTATATTTTATATAGTATTTAATATTATCGGTTTGCATGACTTCAAAAAAAAAAATATTACCGGTTTGCGAACCGAGTGACTCATACCTTACCTAGATCGTTTATTTCTTATCTCTATTGTTATCTTTGGATTAATTTGGCTAGTTAATCAATAGATGATTTGTTTCCGTTCGCAATTTTTTTATTTCCTATTAGAATGATGATTTTAGTAGTAAAAATACTTCCTTATTTCAAAGTCCAAATCTTATTTTTTTCAATAATAAGAAAAAGGAGAAACAATGTTTAAAATTTTCGATGAATATTGTTTTTTCATTTAGTAAAAATTTTCTTTTGAAGGAATCCATTTAGTCAAAACATTTAAGCAATTACATACTATGTATGTACATTAATTTCATTGTGCACATATTTAGGGTATAACAATTTCTTTAAAATATGTTTTGATACTAAAGTATAAATGAGACTTTTTTGTAATGAAAATTAAATGTTGAGGAAACGTATATTTGTTTATCTCTTATTCCACACAAAATGATTGGGGTGAGAGCGCTGCAATATGATAATAATAAAACAAAAAACAAAGACAAAATAAAGTGACTATTTATTCTTAATAATAATAATATCTTGGTGCATCAACATATTAAATTCTCTATATTACAATCATTCCATAGATATAAATATGTTGAGAGTTTGTAGTATGTTTAATTACCAATGGTAAATAAGATCATCCTTCATCTGCAATATACTATAGCCGTATATACCAGTATCGCGCGCTTGCCAACGACAATCAATGCGGCACCTCACTCCTTGATCTCTATGTTGTCGGTAGATGTCGAATTGCACTACCCCAAATTTTGATGTTGCTGTGCAGAAGAAGAGTGTTCCCCCAAAAAAATTAGGTCTAAAACTGAACTCATATAGTTTCCCCTTTTCCACTTGAATAGTTCCGAGATCGTCATCTTTTGATTGACAATGGATCTTGAAACTTGTGTCGTCACTAAAGTTGTTTGCAATTTTCACGTAAACTCTTGGAAATTGGAATGCACTAACTTCCATTGATATTGCACTACCTACTAACTCCAAAAAAACAACCAACAAAAGTAAGAGAACTTGTTTCTTCAATCGGAAATCCATTTTTTCTACGTTTTCAATTTTTTTTTTCTGTGAGAAAGATATATATAGGGAGTGACAAGGGATTTTTTTTTCAATTTTAAATATATTTAAATCCAATTTTTGTAATTATTAAATGGAGAAATCAAGAAATATATTTCTTAGGTAAATGAATAACTTCCTTAAAATGATGTATTGATATATAATTCATGAACCAAAAGTAATTAAGTGATTTTGACTATGATACATAAGTGAATGTACTATGGTAGGATTAGTGGATGTATCAAGAAATATAAACCATGATACATAAGGGAATGTATTAAGCTAGGGAAAGTGAATGTATAAAGAAATATTGATCATGATACATAAGTGAATGTATTAAGGTAGCGTTGGATTGAAAATTTGATGGGGGATGAGAATGCGAATAATTTTATTGTCATTTTCATTCCCAATTAATATTGTTGGGATCAATTAAATTGCATGAATGAGAATCTTTTACATTCATATATGGGTTAAATAGTTCAAGACCTCTTAGACTTGTTTGTATTTTAGAGTTGACCCGTAGTCTTATATTCTTATTGGTTTCAACATTGGACTTGAAATATTTTAGAATTGCATCCATGTTACATATTATAACAGGTTATGACTGGCACGTAAGCATTCATCGCCACGTTACCACGCCACATAATCATTATTTCAAATGATTCCAGACCAATTGGACTTGTTTGTATTTTAGAGTTGACCCTCAAACCCATTATTTTTATTGTTTTCAACCCTGGACTGTCAATATTTTAGAATCACATCCATGTTACCTATTGTAACGAGTTATTACTGACACGAAAGCACTTAGTCTCATAACACCACACCACATAGTCACCCACTCGCCACGTCACTCTTCTTTCTCACAGCACCAAAATGGTGTATTTTTTTAGTTTCAGACCTCACTAAACATCGTCATTTTGGAGATATAAAAACCAAAAAAATAAAATAAAATGCATACATAAATCCTTCTTCTTTGTTTGCTTGCCCATTCCCAAACTGTTTTATTAATCGAAAATGGAGTTTGGAATTTTGTCGAGAATTTAGGTTTCGTTGATTGGAATTGCGAAGAACAAAGTATAGATCGATCGAACAACTAGGGTTCTTGAGAGACAATGCAATTTGAGAATTTTGAGAGAAGTTTAGCTCTGTCACATGTTTTTCATTTTGTTTTAGTAGACCCAAAACGACGACGTTTTGGGACATCTAAAACTAAAAAAAAAAAACATGAAACATTGTGTTCCGATCATGACAATGTGGGTGTGTGCCGTGATGAGTGAATGATGACATCGCGTGGCGATGTGGCGCTAAGTGCTTATGTGTCAGTCATAATTTGTTATAACATGTAACATGGATGCAATTCTAAAATAATGTCAGTCCAGGGTTGAAAACAATAAGAACAACAGTATTGATGGTCAACTCTAAAATACAAACAAGTTCAAGGGGTCTGAAATCATTTAACCCAACGATGATATGACGTGGCGATTAAAGCTTACATGTCGGTCATAAAAGGTAACATATTTGCAATTCTAAAATATTGTTAGTCCAAGGTGTAAAACAATAAGAAAATGAGACTAAGGGCCAACTCAAAAATACAAACAATTCCAAGGGATCTGAAACTGTTTTAACCTTTCATATATTTATTGTTTGGTAAACAAAACTAAAAAGAGGTTGGGAAATGAAATTAATAAAATTATTCACACTTTTAGAAAACATTTAATAATATAAAAATGAAAATGTAAGTTATCATTTAAAATTGATGAACATTTAAAAAAATCAATATTTGGTATTAAAATATTGATTTTTTAGAACAAAAATTCAGACATTCAAGCACAAAACTATGACTATTAAATTTTAAATCGTTATATGAAATAGCAAAAAACTATGGGAATCACATTCTATTAATATTAGGTGGGAATCAAATTATTTATAAATAAGGGAATGAGACTTGAAATAAAAATAAGTTGGTTCTAATCTATACATTATTGATTCGACTAGTCTTCTTCTCCAAGTCAAGGTAGGTCGAGTCGTAGTTGGGGTCTTCAGATTGTCTAGCGGTAACAGTGCTCCAAGTTCGGTCACCTGTAGCCTGCGCAGGTAACATATCGTTAAGCGGAGCCCCGGATGTTTGTCCGAGGGACCACCTCCGGCGTGAGAATAAGTCTTAGAACAAACAAAAAATGTATGAAAGACTGAAGATCGATGTCTCCTTAGTTCGTTCGAATATTGAATAACGCACAAAGACTATTATGAACTCGCAAAGATCACGAAGAACGTCTGAGACCTTTTTTGGGTACTTACGAGTTATGTTTAAGTGGTGGACTTACCGAATCATTTACCTTGGGGCCCGCGGGCATTATGATCTTTTCTTTTTCCCTGCCTGTTGGATCTACTCACCAACGGGGCAGGTACTGATCCCAATCTTTTTTCTTTCTCTCTGCCTGTTCGATCTACTCACCAACAAGGCAGACACTGACTTCAGTGTTTTCTTTCTATCCGTCTGCTGGTTCTACTTGCAAGCATACTTACACTAATTTTGGTCTCCGGCTATGCGGGAGAGCGAGATGAATCTCCAGTCGGAGCCTTGTGTCCAACCTTAAGCTACTTGTGTTCGTGCCCCGGGCATGGGAAACATGCTTGGAACTCTTGTTGTGTGAGTGCTAGGGCGTGTGAGGGCGCAAGGGTGCACTTGCGCGAGGCCCTAGGATTTTCTAGTATTCGATCTTTCAAGGGGGTTCGTAGAGGCCCTTGGGTCTTCTAAATCCACGAAGAGGTTGAGTTTTTTTTGTGTGTTGAGACTTAGTCTTGGATGGAGGCTCGTTTCCCTCCTAGATGGAGATGAGGTTTTAGGGAGTTGTGGCTCCCTTGCTAACTGAAGACAAGCTCCTTCATTAAATGGAGACAAAATTATAAGGAGACGAGGCTCCTCCGCTAGATGGAGACGAGGTACTTGTGCTAGGTTGAGACGTGGTTCTTTCGCTAGTTGGGGACGGGGCTCCGAGAAGACAAGGCTCCTCTGCTAGCTGGAGACAAGCCTTCTTGACTTGGTGTAGACGAGGTTCTTCTACTGGTTGGAGAAAACGCTCCAGGGAGACGAAGCTCCCTCGCTAGTTGGAGTCAAGGCTCCTGAGGAGACGAGCCACCTCTGCTAGGTGGAGACAAGGCTTCTCCGCTAATTGGAGGTAAGGCTTTGAGGAGACGAGGCTCCTCCGCTAATTTGGAGACAAGGCTCCGAGAAGACGGGGCTCCTCCGCTGGTTGGAGACATGGCTCTAGGGAGACGAGGCTCTCTCGCTAGTTGGAGTCAAGGCTTCTAAGATAATTTGGAAACAAGGATTTGAAGAGATGAGGCTCATCCGTTGGTTGAAGTCAAGGCTCCTGGGAGACAAGGCTCCCTTCCTAGTTGGAGTCAAGGATCTTGAGAAAATTTGGAGACAAGGCACTGAGGAGACGAGACTCCTCCATTAGTTGGAGACGAGGCTCCCTTGCTGGTGGGGACTATGCTCCACATTTTACTATCTCCAGGGGGATAATTAATTTCCCATTTTGTACACAATATTTAGGAAAAAGTTTTTTTTAAGTTTATTTCTTTTTAAAACGGGTTATAAGAGTTAGTCCAACTCCTTTGCGAAGATTCGAATCTCGGTTGTTATGCTTACTTATTAAAAAAAACAAGTCATACTCCTTTTTGGGAGTGGACGCTTTCATAAAACAACTTCTCTAGGAAAGTGTTTTTTAAGGTCGCTGGCACGTTATGGGTTATTTCGAACTCCCGCCAGCTGTTTTGGAGTTCTCTTCCATTTTCAAGTAGGTTCTCGATCGTTTTCTTGAGTTCGAATAAGTAATTTATGTCTTGAACTATGCATTTGTGGAGAATACAATATTTCTCCACATCTCTTCCATACGTTCTATGTTATGAACAACTGGCCAATCCACGTTCTTTGTCTTTCCGATGTAACAAAAAAATTATTCATACTTAGGCGTTAGGAAGGAGAATATTTGATTTTAGAGGAGTCTTCATGCCAAGGTTTATTGATGTGATTGCTCAACAAGTTTTATGTCGTGCGGGGAGAGTTGTTTTATTTCTTTACCCTTGGCCTCCATGGTCGGCTGCTGACTGGTTGTCTTGCGCACACATCTCCTCAGCATGGACATGGTCACAAACAAATTCTAGCAGTTGTTCCCATTCTTTAGGCTTGTTGGAAGCTATGGTATTGTGTAGGTCTTTCGACGCTAGTCCAGCTCTGAACGCCATACACACGATCGCTACGCCTTTCTGAAACCTCTCTACATAGGACTTAAAAGAGTCTCCATGCATCTACTTGATGTGGATCAGCTGAGTCTGATCCTTCTTGGTATTTCCTCTCGTTCTGGATTCAAGAACAAACATTTCAGGTGTTCCCAATGCTCAATGCTCCCATCGGAAAGATTGCGATACCAAGCTTGCGCTAGTCCCCGCAGGGCACATGCGAACAACTTGCATCGAGCGACATCATTAGTTACCATCTGCATATGTAAATATAATATATGTGTGAATGCTTCTATATAAATATATTCCTTAATTATAAAAAAAAACTTCTCTAAATAAAAGTGTATTGATATATAATTCATGAACCAAAATTATTAAATAAATAGAATATATGAGTGAATCATTCTCCATAAATACATTCTTTTGTTAGAAGAAAAACTTCTCCAAATAATAGTGTATTGATATATAATTCACGAACCAAAATTAATTAAATGGATTGCATAAAGATTTATAGATAGTAATATATTCGTGAATGAATTAAGGTACTTTTTCTACACTATAACAAAACGAAATGGAATGAACATTCTAACAAAAATGCTTTTCCCACATAAGGCTGAATAATCTTTCCATGCAGAGCGTTTGGTAATAATTTGGAATAAAATTTCATTGCATACAGGAAAATCATGTTTGATTTTATTTTATTTTTTTTATATCATGATGAAAACGTACATTTTTTAGTTTTTTTTTATACTTTTAATATAATTACCAAACATTATTAAAAGATTTAAAAACTAACAGTATTTTGACTTAACAATTTTATTTGTTAAAAAAATATTATTCCTTATGCATTTTTTTAAAGAACGCCACATGAGATGGTGGAGGGTTTGGCATGGACCCCCTACCCAATTATTAATAAACTGAAAAGAATACAACAAGGAAGAGGATGTAGAGAGCCTTACCTCCTCGAAAATGCATCAAGCAGGGATGCTATAAATGAATGCAAAGATACACGAAAGCCCAAAGCTGAAAATCAAACTACATATAGAGCCTCTCATGCCATACAAAGGTGTATTCACGAGCATCACTTTGAACAATCAAACCAAATTGGGTCGGGAAGGCCCTACAATAGTTATAGGGAATCAGATCCGAAATAGATAAGCCATAACATGCAAGCCAATACGAAGCTTGGTTAGCTTCCCTATATGAACCACACGAGTCTGTCCAAAAAGCGATAAACAGGCACACCAATCGTAAACAAAATCCAAAGGACATGGGAAAACACCACAGATCAGATCCACCACTAACCTAGGATTCGCTTTCACATAAAGCAACAAAACGCATTGCGAATTACATTACCTGAGAACATGAATGAGGGTCTACAACTAATAAAAGTTGTTCGTTCTGCTTCCCAAAAGGAGAACTAAAAGTCAGAAATACCTAGCCAAAGTCATTCCTCACAAGGCCACTATAGGCAGCCTGATCCGCTCTGCATGCACCATCAATATTTAAACAAAAGGCCCCAGACATACCCGCATGGACCGAACAATTTGAGTAGGTTTGAAATGTATTCGAGGAATGAGAATAGTTAAAGAGGTAAGACAATTGATGTAGAAGCCCTTTTGATTCGAAAGAGAGGGAACATACCCACCATCCAACGCCTAACTGTTGTGATCACATCATGAGCACAAGCCAGGGCACCGTCATAGCTTCTTCGGTTGCGAGCCACCCACAATTCCCGTGACCCACAACACCCTGATACAACCTTTAAGATGCCAGAGAACGTGCCACTCCTAATATTGGTCCAAAGCATGATGATAAGGTTGTTAATCGTCAGAGTCTATAAATTTAAAACCGTCCATAAATCAATCTCGTGCCAAAGCGCGCGTGCCACCTCACTATGCACAAAACAATGATCAACGGTCTTAATCAAATGGGATGCACAACACTCACACCTAGAGATAAGGAATGATCTAGAGTTTTTAGTTTGTGAGAGCAAATAACATTGATGTTACCCTAAAAATCATAAGTCTCGAAGCCAATAGAAAAGTGACACGTGGCCACCGATGTGCCGCA
>JAYMTF010005878.1:0-11010 GCA_036897485.1 Pelargonium nanum | reverse complement strand
TAGGAGGAGCTTTCTAGTTTATAATGAGCTGGGTTGGTGATTGGGTGTGCCCCTTGGGATTACCCACTTTTCTGTAGGAGAGAGGACCTATGGGCTTCGGCCTGATGCGCGCGCGCCGTTCGACCGGGCGGGTCAGGTCGGTGAGGTATTCTGATAGGCCCAACCCGTTACTATTTTATTATTGAAGAAACTTGATTGTTTTTATCATTTTGAAAATTTTAAAACATAACCATTTTTTTTCTAACGATTTGTTCTCCGCCTATTTCGCATGATCAATTCCAATTCGAACGTTGCGCTTATTCTTGTGAACGTTACCCATTTTTCAGCAAAGGAACATTATCTATTTTGGCTACAAAAAGGGACCTCCTTCAATGTTGAAAATCAGATATTTTTTACACACAATCCTACTCAATTTCAGCTTTTCATTTTCCCAAATTATTTTGAGAGCAGAATTATTGTCAAGTGTAGTACATAATCAGTTTGTGCGGTGGAACAGAAATCGACAATTCAGAGTGGACTGTTTTATCCTAGGAACGTCGAGGCTGATTATCTGCCGTGTAATTATTCAGGCAGTACCACAAACGTTTTAAAGAGAGCGACCTAGTCCGCGACTCAACGTATCGGTATCGAATTTCAGTTCAATTTATTGCTTTGTTTTCTAACAGATCCTGCACGGCGGACCAATGCTGCAACATCGTGTCAGGAGCCGCAGCATGGACGCTCTGTGTGGATCATGCAGGCGCACTGATGTCGACCCTGACGTGTTGTCCGCTCTGAAGTAGTCTTTTCGTGCTAAGTCCTTTGGATGATTCTTTTGCATCATGAGGCCCGGTGAGAATTCCATTGAGGGGTTTTCAGATGTGTCACTTAAGTGGCGCACAAGTGCATTGTAATTACTGATGTGGCAACATACGAGTGGTCGAGGGCGCGAAAACGCCATGTGGCATCGAGGTGGCTCGCAAGGGTACCTACTCTCCCTCTCCTAGCTATAATATATTGATTTGCAGCCGGAAATTTTGATTGGAGCTTGGCGAGGGAGAAGCTACGTTAGTTTGGAGCGAGGGAATAGCGTAAAGAAAAAAATCAGCGAAATACACGGGAGCAATAATTTGGAAGAAGAAGTAGCCAAGTAGAGAGAGACGAGACTCGACTCGAGCAAGGGAGTGGGTTAAAAGAAAAACAAATCACGAGGTCCCCAACTCTCTGACACTTCCTATTCATTTTTGTTTTTTTAAATTACGAATAAAATAAAATAAAAATAAAGCAAAGCCATAATGATTTGCTGCATTGCAATTGCATAGATAGTCTGAGTCTGACAAGTCAGGATTCTTTACTCACTCAATGGCAATGCTGACCTCTTCTCTTCTCTTCTCTTCCCTTCTCTGTTAATGTGATTATGTGAATAAGAAGCAAAGCAACCCAAAACAAACAAAACTCCATCACATGTTGCTCCTCTCATCTTATAAGAAAATTTGAAAATAACTACTTGAGGTTTTGTTGTAATAACTAGTGTATATTTTAGTACAAGTTTATTAGCTTAAATGCACTAGGGCACATCGCTTTGACGATAACAAAAATAATTTAATACGAATAAGGGTGATATGCCTAGTGGGCTGTACGAAAATAATTTATATATATAACAATTAAATGAGCTTGATTTTCAATTCAACCGATGTAACTAACATGTGTTGATGGGTAATTTTGTAGGGCTTGGGTTGTTTGATTAATTCATGAGTAATTTTGTTGGCTTTGGATGAGTTGACAATGAAGCTTTAACTCACCCATTAATTACATCTCCAGCGGACAGCAATAGCATTTATCATTATGGACAAAATCAAACTTGTTACAACTACAAACCTCTTTTCCTTTCCTTTAACATCAAACACAATGCCCAATTTACCATATTTTCACTAGATGCATGAATCACATTGTATTATGTTTCATGAGTGTGTAAACAATTCTCCTCGTCTTGTCACCCAAACCATGAATCACATTGTATTATGTGCTCCAGTCCAGTCCGACTTGAAAAGTTTCTCGTGGCTTGCAGCTCTTAATAGCATTTCTTATTTGATTTTTCTTCATCGAATAGATTTGTTGCCATTGGACATGGCGTTTCTTTGTAAATTTTGCGACTCGAGTCGGGAAGATTGCTCTCATCTTCTCATTCGATGCGACTGGACTGGTCGGGTATGGTCTAGGGTCTTTTTATGGTGGTCGGTTTCATTTATTATGCCCGCAAACTCTTTTGGGTGGTTGTCCTCTTGGCCCTCCGCTTTCACCGACTCTGCTCGGCAAACCGAGTGATGGGTTTCCCTTTGCCTTATGGTTTTGTGGTTCATATGGCTCTCTTGTAACTCCTTGGTGTTCGATAATAGGTCGGCTTGCTTGGAGAACTCTTTTATCTGTATCATGAGCTTCAATTATTCTCTTCTCCCTTGTATGTTTCACCCGGTTTCTATTTTCGGCTCCTTTGATACTTGGTATAGTGATCCTTGTTTATTTTTGGGAGAGTTTCCTATCTTTTTCGGTTCGATTTTTGTACTTTTATTCTTCCTTTTGAAATTTTTTAATAAAATTCCTGCTCGCGTATAAAAAAATAATACTAGTCATCCTTCATATTTTGCCTGTTAAACAAACCATAAAATTTCACATATATGTGACAATGACAAATAGAGTCTAAGAAATGGAAGTTTAAAGGATTAAAGGAAATATTGGTACTCAAAGTTTGGATGGAATCCCAATTTAGTATTCAAACTTTTAATATACCAGATGTGGTACCCAAGTTTTAATTTTCAATCCATTTGGTGCCCACCGTCACAATATGTGTTTGAATACTACTCCAAATTTTGCACATTATTGAATATGAGTAAATGCTTACTATCCGTCCAACCCGCACCGCTCACTATCCGTCCAAGCCAAAAACGTTGTCCAATCCAATCCAACTTGAAGTGCCTAAGATCGGGCACGGGTTCATTAAAGCCAACCCGCGGGTAACTACTCGCCCGCTATTCTGAGTTCTAACCCTAATATATATAATCTCTAAGAGATCATTTATCTCCTCTCATTTTTTCTAAACGAAGTATGTGACTTTTTCTTCCAACTCTTACGATATTCTCTCTCTGAAAGACTCACATTCTCACAAAATTTTCCATCTTTTCATTCTTAAAAGACTCATCTCTCGAACTCTCGCCATAATGTAAGGTATTTCATCACAAAATCATTTCTATTATTTTATTACATTGTATTATTTTTGTAGTTCATCAACATTCAGTTACTTCCATTAAATTAAGTTACAATTTTGTACAATATAATTATTGAATATAAAATTAGAATTCAAATTCAACTCTATAATTTTATATTGTCTCAAATTCATTTAATAAGGAAACGTAGACTTATATCTAATGTGATGATCTATACAAGAATGAGTTAAACCCCAACAATTGAAACTGGAACTTATAACCCGCAGAATTTCCACTCTTGCATAGACAACTCATGCGTTGATGAATTTCAACCCGTAAAGTGCGAGTTGAGTTCAATTACATGACCTACAAGTGGCTAATCCGTTCATGAACACTCGTAATTACAATTCAGAGTTTATTTCTATATTCATAAAAATAAAAAGATCCGCCAATGATTCAAATATTTATACATTTGATCTTATGTATCATTTTTCTTTTCCGCGGTCATATTTTTAAAAGTTTTTCTATAAATAATATATGTGTATATATGTTAAGCATTTAATTACTTTCATTCATTATATTGTTTCCTTATTATAATAAGTAACAAAAAGCCTGTATTTCATTTTGCTGTTTCTGTTGCTGCTCCAGTTTCACTCACTCACTCAATACCAGTCTACAAGAGAGAAGCAGTGTGTGTAGCATCATAGGTTAGGCCACTATTAACTCCAAACCAAACTGGTGAAAAAGGTGAGAAAACAACAATGCCAATGGGTACTTCTTCTGGAGGAGGTTCTTCATTTCTGAGGCAGCTCAGTGGGAAGAAGGAGGGTTGGAATTCCACATCCAAACGTTGGGGCAACAACAGGCACAGTGGCACTGGTCTCAGCAGTGAGTGCCTCCACACATCTGGTTTCAGTCTCTCCCAAATGGAGATGGAGGGTCTCAATCTCAACTCCCTCTGCAATAATAGCAAGAAGAGAGTGATGGTTGTGGTGGATGATTCCTCCCATTCCAAGCATGCCATGATGTGGGCTCTCACCCATGTGGCCAATAAGGGTGATTTGCTCACTCTCCTCCACATCATCCCACCCTCACCCACCAAGCCCTCTTCTCCTTCCCTTGCCACCTCCCTTGGCTCTCTCTGCAAGGCTTGCAAGCCTGAGGTGCTTTTCCTTTCTGGGTTTTGTTGTTTTCAGTGGTTTCTGTGATTTTTTTGTGTTTCCTGAGATGGGTTTTGGGCAAGATCCATACTTGAGAATCAAAACCATCTCTATAAGTTTTGTTGTTTTCAGTGGTTTTTGTGCTTATTTTTGTGTTTCCTGAGATGGGTTTTGGGAAAGATCCATACTTGAGAATCAAAACCATCTCTATGGGTTTTGTTGTTTTCAATGGTTTTTGTGCTTATTTTTGTGTTTCCTGAAATGGGTTTTGGGCAAGATCCATACTTGAGGATCAGAGCATCTTCCATGGGGTTTTTACTCAGATGGGTTTTGAGTTTTTTTAATTTTTTTTAATTTTTTTTGTTTTTATTTTTTTTTCAGATCCCCTTGAAGGAAATTTCAGTTTTTTGTTTGCTCATATGGGTGGTTGGTTGATAGACCCACTGTGATTTGCTTTGTGAATTATGATCTTGTCTCCTCTTTGGAAGCTTGGTTTTATCTTTTCAACTTTATCTTCTTTTTTGTGTGTGTTTCCATCCCAAGGAGGCAAGGGTGCTTTAGCTTTAGCTTTCCCTTTCACAGTGTATTATAACATTTGTAGAAAAAAAGTGAAGTGCATGGAAATTTCCAAGGTTTCACTGATGAGTGATCTGTTGTTGTAGGTGGAAGTGGAAGGGCTGGTGATACAAGGGCCAAGGGTAGGCACTGTGATGAGCCAAGTGAAGAAGCTGGATGTGAGTGTCCTGGTCCTGGGTCAGAAGAAGCCCTCTCCACTCTTGTTCAGCTGGTGGGTCCATCTCCAAACTTTTGTACATTGTTGCTGATATAGTATATGTTTGATGTTTGTGTATGTATATGCCAAAGTTTAAGACTGAGACTTAGTCATGCCAATGAGATGACATTACTTATCGAATTAACACTTGTATCCGTTCCAGTGAATTTGTGTGGGCGCAGTAAGTCCGCCCAATGAATTTGTGGGCTCAGTCATGTCAATGGGGTGACGTTATTTCATGAATTAACATTTATATCCGTCCCAATGAATTTGTGGGCGCGTCAAAGTGTCTGCTCAAATCTATTTATTTTGTGCCTTGGCCGAATCTCGGCCGCTGATAACTTGGCTGAGAGTATTTGCTTTCATGTATGTATGTATTATTAAGGATGATTTGGATGTGTGTGCAGCTTGTGTGGGAGGAGCAGCAATGAGGAGTTTGTGGAGCAGTGCATCAATGGCATGGAGTGCATGACAATTGGGGTGAGGAAGCAGAGCAGAGGAATGGGAGGCTACCTTATCAGCACCAGATGGCAAAAGAACTTTTGGCTTTTGGCTTAATAAGGTTTCTTAACTATATCTATATGTAATAATGTAGTAGTAGTCTAAGATTCTAAGCCTAGTTGGTTGGTTGGTTAGTATCATAAGATTGAGAGAATATAAATATGTGTATTATTGTTGTCATTACTACTAACCAGAACTCAGTTTAGTACATCTCTCATTCTATTGATAATGATAATGAGAATTGAGAAGTTTATATGAATCAATGTTCTTTCACATTAGTAAAGATTTGATTTTGATCTTAGTTTTATATTTGGCATTCCATCTGCCATTCCAATGGAACTGAAAGCATAGAGTTGAATGAATTGGTTGTTATACTATGTATCTGCCATTCCAATTGAACTGAAACATTAATGGTTTCAACTCTCATTTATCTTTTGACTGCAAAATAAATACAAAAATCAAACAACAAAGTGATTAATGTTTCACCATCTTCTTGCAGACACACTGCCCCTACAATTTATTTTCATAAATTTTGTTGTTTGTTACATTTGTCTAGGGCTATTCATGAGCAACCCTACCCGCACGAGCCGCCTGCCATCCAATTCAGGTACGTGCGGTTTACACCGTTTGGTTAACAGGCTGTTTTGCCGGTTACCCGCAAACCGCTGAAGAGGATTTGGGCTCGACCCATCGTAGAAAAATTGTTAGGCTCATACAAAAAGTTTAATGAAATTGCATTTTCCCATTAATGTAAGTGAAGAAAATACAAACTGTAGGGATTAGGGCAACCTAAAACTAACATAAGACCAAAAAAATTATTAGGATATGATCACATATTTTAATAAAATAGCTTAGTTAAGTGGTCCAAGCCTAATGAAAAGAAGAAAAAAAAACACTCACCATCCTATTTTTTATTTATTTATTTTTTTTATCGGCAATAGGTACTTTAATATATTCAAGTAAAGGTTACAAGAATAGAAGTACAAGGAAAAACAGAAATTACAACAAAGAGAAAACAAGAGCAGGGTGTGATTTCCAAAACTGATAAGAGAAGAGACCATTTGAGTGAGATGCATGGGCGAGAATGGTGGGGAATGATAGGTGGCGGATCTGCTCAAAGGCTGAGGAAGTAGTGGGATTTTTGATTCTGCAAATCCAGATGCTCCATAGGGTCATGAAGGCAATCAGTAGCCAGATATTTACTCCTGATTTAGGTTTGTGGGAAGACTGTGTGAACTGACCACCAACACAGAATCATAGACCACAATTCCCTACTCCATGAACAATCAAGAAGGAGATGATGGCTGGTTTCCAAATATCTCTTGCAAAGTGAGCAAAAACACTGATTTACAGAGAGAGGATAGGCGAACATGGGATTCATTCGACAGAACCGAGAACACCTTTTTGACTGAGAATTTTCCTTTGGAATCGACTCACCATCCTATTGGGTTAACTCTAACTCTACATGAATGTAATATATCAAAATTACAAACTGTTTTGTGTCACTAAACACTTTAGAAATACATACAAACACAAATGCATCTCTACAAAATTACAAATAGAGTGAAGCATGATGGGAAACAGATAAACAATTGAAGCAGAATCAATCACAATTGCAAAAGCATACAAAATTGCACCAAGGTATGGAAAATAATCTGGACAATTTCTTTTATTAATTAAAAGAAACAGAAGCATATATCAACAATTTAGTTATCTGATAAGAGTTTACAGAAAAGAGACATTTCTATTTCCTATCCCCCTTCAAAACATAGCCTCAACTAGACTTTATCATCCAATTTATCATTTACAAGGGGTAGTAGTTCAATTCGGTTTCGTGGAGTTCGAGGAGTTCCTGGTAGTAATGGCTGCTGAGAGATCAGGTGTCTTACATATCCATAGAATGTACATCCGATGAGTGTTATTGCACACCCAACTGCATTTAAACCTGAAATCGGATTCTGGAATATCATCCATGAAATCAGGACAGCAACTGCAACCTGTATAGATCAAGTATGGTCACATTATCCTTGCAGTCGAGTGATGATGATAACATTGATGGATGCACATTACAACATGGGAAGAGAAAGCCATATCCACCAAAATCAATGTAAAATCTAAGCAGCTGAGTTGGAAATTATTACGAGTACAACATCAATTCTTACAGTCGAGTAACATCATTTGATGCATTACCATGGGAAGTGCAACTACCTAAACACACGCAAGACCTATGGAGCTTGATTGGGAATTACTCGTACATAAGATATTTGTGAGGCATGTTTCATAAACAGATAGTTACACAACAGATATACTTTAGGCTGTTTCTAAGGAAGAGGATAGACTCATGCTCACTTCATGAATGTGTTTTACTTGTACTTTTTATTTTACATACGATTATAGGTGGATTTGCATATTATTAATGTGAATTAATTGCGTTAACAAGTATAAAAGACACCCATGTATATAAGAGATCTTGACTAGAAATAGGAAACTAACTAGAAAAGGAAATCAGACTAACTTATATAAACACTCCATCTGTCCTAAAATGAGTGTCCTTTTTTTCTATTTTGAGAAAATTAAAGGAGAAGTTAGAGTGGTTCATTTATTCTTGTATCCTCGTGATCATATGTTATAACAAAATTAAAGGATACTAACTAACTTTTTATAAGGATGTTATTGACAGTTCATGCATAACTAACTTCTTAAAAAAGGAAATAAGACGCTCATTTTAAGACAAAAATTTAAGAGAAACAAGACTCATTTTGGGGCAAAAGAAGTAGAATATATTACTTAATTTCACTAACACATTTCCTAATTATACTAAAGACAGAATTGAATCTTCACACATAATTATTGGCGAACTTACAGACATTTCTCGGTGCGAAAACTAACATGTAACTAGACAATATCAAATTTACATACATTTTTCGGTGTAAAAAGGTAAATGCAACTCACATGTACCAAATGCATATGAAACATACGTTTTCCTATTTCTATCCGAGTGCAATGTGCGTATATCTGAAGCCCTTCACAAATTAGTGAAAAGAAAGAAAACATCCAATTACAATAATGAATTCATGGAGTTTTATTATTTGATTTATAGTAATTCTCACCTTAAGGTTTCCAGCAACATTAAATGTGACTGCAGTTGTAGAGTGAATCACATAAAATATGGAGAAGTTGAGACAGAATGCCAACACCCCAGAGCTGAGAATTATGATGATGGGTGAGCAAAGAGACGGATATGTGTAGAGCCAATTAATAACACCAGGACCTTCGAGTAAAATTGCTGGTATTGCCAAGATCATGGTTGCAAAAGGCGCCATGTAGTACACAGTATTTATGCTGAAGACCACAGCAGGGGGCAGAAAAAAAAAAGCATAAAGATTAGATTAGCATAAATTGATTGCATAGAAATGAACAAGTCAATAAAAACTTCAGATACTCAAATTAATTTGAGTACAACTTAGGATTTAATAGAAGCAATAACAAGGTGAGAACTTGCAAAAATTTCAATTCTGATAAATGACAGAGAAAAACTAGGGAGTAGAATGAACAGCACTTTAGACGAAATGAAAATAGACCTGAAGAAAACGACAAATATGACAACCAAAAAAAAGAAAAGAAAAGAAGAAACAACAGCCTCATGGACCATGACAGATTGGGATTGAGTTAAGAACCTCCTCTCTTTCCCATTTTTACAGAGCCTTCCATCGACCTCAACTTGGACCTTTCCCAAATCAGACAGATACAACTAACAGAACGTGACAGGAATTTGAAAGGACGGCTGGCTGATCCGGAAGTATGACCTGTAAATCTGGCATATCTGTACCAATGCGATGAAGGTCCAGAGAAATCTAAGATCACGAAGAACTCACGTGAATTTGAAGTTGTTCGGCAAACTGGGCTAGGCCGCGCAATTTCATGGGCGTGTGGCAAAAAACAAAACGTAGCATCACTAGTTCTAGGTACATTCACGGAGAGGGAAACAAAAGTATACTAACTAGATATAGCAATAGAAAAAACTATGATCAGTGAAACCCCTAGACACCCTCATCTAGTCATCTGCCAAAATTCTGATGGATAGCTTAGACAAGATATAGCTAGTATGGGAGGCTTTGATACAACATTCAAATAACCTGCTATCCATCAAGTAACCTTTCTATGGTGTCTCTAAACTGTGTGATACAAATGCATGCCTACAATAAATAAAGCCTCTCATCTGTCATTCAAATGATTATGATTGACACTGTAAACAAATTACTAATTGTAGCTCCTAAATTTATGATGACACTTCACCATAGTTTTAACCCATTAATCTGGCCTAATGACGGTCTCTCAAAAGCCGCAGAGACATGGATCTGGACGACAGAAAGTAGTAACATTGAAAATCTCTTTAGATACTTCTAAGTTCTTTCCCAAAAAGACCTTTTTGGGGTGCTGACAGTGAGCTATATTACGAAATTAAGTACATTAGATCTAGATGTAAATATACCACATAAACGTAGATAACGTTTACCTAGTATATTTGTTATACATTCTAAATTTACAATTCAACTCATTACCAATTCACAGCTTTTAGCATGTCACCCCAGTTGCAAATAACACTTTTATTCCTACAGTACACTTAGTGGTGAATAATCAGTAAATGTCATCCATTGCAATCCGCTAATCACATACTGCAGCCTTTAGTCCCCTAATAATAGGTCTGGACCTTCTGGTCATTAATTATTAATAAACATGCCACAGTTATAGAAAACTGATAAATACTTCACAACACTAAAACTTATAACAATATTTATCCAACTCTTGATTGACACCAGCAACATTAATGGTACAATACTACAATGTACAAAGAGGCATAGGAATGCAAATAAAAAGGCTAAAAGAATGTTGCACGACAAGCACATTAAATTCTATAAATTAATAAATATTAATAAGCCATGAAGAAAACTGATAGTCCAAGGGTTCATGGCAGAAGGGAAGAAATCAGAACAACATAAACAAGAATACAACGCTACCTGTCAAACTTGTATCCATGCAGCAGAGATTCAGCAAGTATAGTCTTTGTGGAAGTAGCTAGACATCCAAATAAGGCAGCACAAAATCCAAACATATTAAAACTAAGCTCAGTGACAGATGTGAGAAGTATTCCTCCAACAATTGGTATCAAAGAGGCCCAAATTCGCCAATCAAAGTACTTTCTCCATACCAACCACTGCAGAACAACTGTTCAAACCCATAGTGAAATATATATCAGATAGTTATGATACAACAACACATGATACTAATAATCAAGGAACAGAGATATTATTATTAAGCTACAAACATTCCATTCTAACCTGTAGTTGCAGGAGTGAAAGACTTTATTGTCTGCATAAATGATACAGGAATGTACCGT
>JAYMTF010005877.1:0-11011 GCA_036897485.1 Pelargonium nanum | reverse complement strand
AGGCTAGCTATCTCATCACACGTGGACAAGAAGACATCACTAGTGTGTTTGGATTGATCCCCAAGTCAAAACAGGCGCATCAATATATATAAAGACTTGGATGATGAATGAGAATTAATGTTGTTTTCATGTTCACATGACCAACCTTTTTTGCAACCATTTTGACACTTTTTTTAGTATTTACTAGTTGCAACCGTCATAGATGTAGTTGTAGATACTAAAGGATGAAGAAGAAGGAGAATTTTAAGAAACAAATTAATGGTTGGATTTTAATCGTTGTACTCAAAATTACAAATATAAACACATTTCGAAACAACTAATTAATGAAAAATTAATAAATAAGAAACTAACGAAATAAAATATAGGAAGTTAAATTATTGCAGCATATTAACTTATCATCACAAGCTAAATGGTTAAGCAAACCACTATTCAGTAATGATAATCATGGACTTCTCAAGTTGGTTTCCTCCCTCAAAAGCTCTATAAGTATAAATCTCGACCCATCCATGAATGATGGAACAACCCAATTAATTTTCAGTTATAATTTGAATCTAATAATACAACCCAATACATCAATACAATGACACCATCATTGGCTCTGTTTTCTATTGTTGTGGTAGTTTTTGCTCTGTTGTTTCCATCTGCAACAACTCCACTTCAATACGATGGCACCATCTTGGTTTTTACTAAACACCATGTTTTGGTTGGTTGCAGAATGTTCTACTTATTCTTGCAACCAAATTGACACTTTTTTTAGTATTTACTCGTTGCAACCGTCGTAGATGTAGTGGTAGATACTAAAGGATGATGAAGAAGAAGAAGTTTAAGAAACAAATTAATGATTGGATTTTAATCGTTGTACTCAAAATTACAAATATATATACACATTTCGAAACAACTAATTAATGAAAAATTAATAAATAAGAAACTAATAAAATAAAATATAGGATGTTAAATTATTGCAACAAATTAGCCTATCATCACAAGCTAAATGATTAAGTAAACCGCAATTCAGTAATTATAATCATGGACTCCTCAAGTTGGTCTCCTCCCTCAAAAGCTCTATAAATATAAATCTCGATCCATCCATGGATGATGGAACAACCCAATTAATTTTCAGTTATAATTTTAATCTAACAATACAATACAATTCATTAATACAATGACACCATCATTGGCTCTGTTTTATATTGTTGTGGTGGTTTTTATTTTGTTGTTTCCTCTGCAACAGCTCCACATAAATACAATGGCACCATCTTGGTTTTCACTAAACAAGATGTTTTGGTTGGTTGCAGAACGTTCTACTTATTCTTCGAATCAAGGACCAACAACTACGATCCTGTGGTCATATGGTTGACCAGATGCACCACTGAATTAGCAAGAATGTTCTATGAAAATGACTGTGCCTAGGACAAGGTAATAAATATTCTACTTCCTTATTCTTCACATTAGTTGTCTTGTTTTATTTCTTTGTTCCTGATGATGCTGACATTTTTTTATATCTATGCCTCAAATCTTCTGTACGTCGACCAACAAACCGAAACTGGTTTCACCCTCAAAATTCTAATTTAGTATCTACAATAGCGATTAGAGGTGTTGAAAAGCCTTCATTCTGAAAATGAAGACCTCCATTGTTTACTTTAAAGAAACAGGAGAAACATCAACCTAACTGGTTCTAAATCTTCCATAACTCCGATCACTCCACAAGTACAAGGAAATCCCTTCATAGGCGGGATTACCCAGACATGATCAAGATAATAAAAAATTAAGTAGCATATTCTATACTTAATGTCTTGGCTCCGCTAGTTGCCCCACTAGTTTTCAGAGCACAATTTGTACAACCAACTCTAAATCTTTTTGGGAGAGGAGGAAACATGTAAAGACGTAATCTTGGCATACGTTAAAATCGTGGAGAAGTTGAGCGAAAACCCGAATGAGAACAAGGTCAGGGTGACAGTCCTAATGTACCAATCCGGGAGTGACCACCGCTCTCTAATAGATCTCTTAAGTATAGAATATGCTACTTAACTTTTTGATGCAATCGTTACTGATTTCTTCCATGTGGCCCATGATCATTTATTGGGCTTTCTTTTCATTTTGGTCACCGATCTCTCTCTCTATTTTTGAAAGCCGATCCCTCTCATTTTTTTTTTTCAAGTCCCGAAAAGTAAAGAGCATGTAAAGGTCTGCTAATTTGGTTGCAATCCAAAATCCCATTCATCTCTCACAGCCAGAGATGGATTCGCTGGAGGACAACTCCTGCTGGGATTTTCTCGATTACACCTTCATCGACGCCAACACCTCCGCCCATTTCTCTTGGCCTCCCGATCACCATTTCTCTAGGTTTCATTTCTTTGACCTTGCAATTCAATCTTCATTTTCTCTCCATCATTTCACCAAACCAATACAATTTCTGTTGATTTTTGTGTAATTGGCTGTGAAAGCAATGCAGCAAGTGCCTTGAATTTGATGTATGTGTTTGTTTGGCTATGTTGTCGCAGTGGTGCTCTGGAACATGAAATTTCATCCCATGGTGGTGGTGCTGTGCCACAAGAAAAAGAATGCTCAAGGAAGAGGTACTTCACTTCATATTCACAGATTCGCATGTCAAATAATGTGTGAATTTTGAGTTTTTTTTCTTCTTCTTAACATAGCAAAGTTGAGTTTTTAAAGTACTAAAGCTCTGTATGAATAGTTTAATTTGTAGATAATGTTTGAATTATTTAGTGGACAAAATGGCATGCCTATGCCCTGTATTGTAATCTTGAACATCACAAGACCAAATGACTTTTTCTGCAAATTTACTTTATACTGTGCTGACTTATTTGTTAGATGGCTTGTTTGTGTTCTTGTTATGACAAACTCAAGCTATTATAACTAACTTGTCTTAGGAATATTATTGGCTATTTATTCATAACTAACTCCCTAAAAAGGAAAGTGTATGATTTTGTTGGGACAATATGGAGGAAGTAGCAAATAACATAACATGTTAAAGTTTAACAAGTTCAAGTGTTCTAAAAGAAGTATTCTATCATAAATACTTGTACATTGTTTGCTGACATCAACTCCCGCTACTGCTCATTTTAGCTTGTTATACCGCTGAAAGTAGTGATATATCATTTTGTTTGCTTTTTTAATCTAGTGGAGTCTCTGGTGATCATGACCGTAAACTTTAATTGATAATGTCTGAAATATAGGTATCTTGGATTAAAGCTCTTTATATATTTAATTTTGTATTCATTTGTATGTATTCGACTGCCAATGAAATATCAAATTGACAAATTATTTGATGAGCTTTTTATTTAATGGATCCAAAGATTTGTTACAGTGCATGGAACAGTTTCTAAGAGAAAAATATGTGGTTTGCTTGTGCATCATTAATATTATGTCTTTAAACTTGAAAGAATGTGAATAATTAGTTGGTGATACCATTACAAATCCTCGTGTGCTACTTAGTCCACTAGGCCTGCTTGTGACCTTGTTTTTACTTTGGTTTGTAGCTGATTAGGATTGATGTACCCATTCTCTGCTTGAAGCTCACTCAACATGTAATTAATCATATATTGAAATTTTAAAGTACAAAATTGCGTGACTCCTAAGAAATGAAAGAGAATTGGAAATTAAATTTATATAAAATTATATCGAAAAAATAATATGTAATATAGTAAAGTTTTTGTTAAGTCGGTTATTGGAAATTATAGGTGTACTTATGGCTAATAATAAGGACAAATGAAACATGGTATAACATTCGTTTCTTGTAGTTGGTCTGTATATACAAAGTTGTAGATAAATTTCGTTTCCTTGGAATTATACCAAATAAAAGTTCATATCTCATAGAAATATGCTTCTTCCCCAAAAATCATTCTAGACTTCTGGTGGAGGGAGGGGTTGGATATTATAGGAATGTTTAATGGCTGTTTACTGATTTGATGTCAGTTATAGAGGTGGCCAATTGTAATTCGCTCAGTATAAATAAACCAATGCATGGGTTTTTCTTTTCCCGACCCTGAGTCTGAAAATGCTGACTTGATCTATTATTAAGATTGTGCTCTCTTACCTTTACCTGTTGACTTCAATTTTATTTACAGGGCGCGAAATGATTCTTGTAGCAGGGCAGAGACCAAAGCTTGCCGTGAGAAATTGCGGAGGGAGAAATTGAATGATAGGTATTTATCTTATTAAGTGTTCAATACTGGAAGTGATAGTTTGTATTGGAAATGCCAAGTTTTTTTTCAAGGTTTTTTTAAATCCTTGTACTTATCTTATTCTTTTTATCTTCCATGGATTACAAGTACAGGGGACATTTCTGATATAGCCCTGATCTGCCACCTCAAACTATTTACTTCCTGGACTAATAGTTTCAACACATTGACCTTTTAATACAATGGGTTACTCTGGCAGATATATATATTTTTTTCATAAATGATCAGATAAAGTCAGATGACTTATCAACAGAATTTTGTGTTTCAGTTAAGCTTCGATATGAAGATGTATTGACCTAATAGGGACTGTTCTTCTTTTACCTATATCTTGTCAAAATTAATTGAAACTGCTTTTCTTTGTCGAGATATGAATGTTATGATTGTATCCTAATAAAAGGAACAGGTCTAGTATCCCCTTAATTCAATCTTAATATGGTCAAATTTTGTAATGTGCATATCATATCACTTGTTCCGTGAAGAATCAAGAATGAACAAAACTTTGGACAGAGGGAGCCTATTGGTAACCAAAGTATAATGTGGTGGTCATTGTGTTGATATACATGATTTAGGGTGTGAACTGATAAGAGGTGGTAGTTCAGGCAACTTGAGTAAGCTTCCCTGGAAGATAACAAAAAGAAATTTCTTAGTTTTACTCTTATTGGGAATGATCTTTCATGAGCACAATATCCAAAACTTAAACCACCTGTTTTCTGGTAATAGTATAATTGAGTGATAACTTTTCTGGTTTTCTAGTGTATGCATTATCTACAAACAAAAGGGTAGTAGCATGGTTTGAAAGTATATATCTTATCCTTCTCTTACAGGTTTCAAGACTTAAGCTCTGTCCTGGAACCTGGAAGACCTGTTAAAACTGATAAGCCGGCCATACTTGATGATGCAATTAGAGTCTTGAATCAACTAAGAACTGAAAATCAAGAACTTAAAGAAACAAATGAGAAACTAATAGAAGAAATAAAGAGCTTAAAGGTTAGTATGAAAATTCGTTCTGATTATTGCACAAAGCCATATTCTTTGTTTCCTTTTAATATTTGTTTTACCACTCGTGCTAAAATTTATTACATCATTTGTTTGTTAGTTGAGGGCCATTCTCACTTTGTTGCTTTTGATCTCTTGATAAGCTACTCACGTAATGACGTTTGGACGGGGAGTTATTATTTAACTGTCATGAACTTTTTTTGTGATGCAGTTCCTGGTAGTTGATTAAGATGTTTCATGTTGGGAAAGTGATGTGGTCCAGAGTTGTAGTTGATGTGGAGGAATTAGGGAGATAAGTAGGAGTAAGTGAGCAAATACGAAGTTTAGATGGTCATGTCAACTTTAGAATTCAGCTAATTGTAGATGACCTAAAATATAACTAATTAAGAAGGCTTGTCTCGTTGAATACCCATTTTCGTCGACAAGCTTATACTAATTGAATATTTCTGAATTGGAAGTGGTCTGGAAGGAGGGAAATTATTGAAAGAGACATTACAGTTTAATGTGACAGTGGGGGGATGACTTGATAGCTGTTGGTTTATATTCTCAATCCCTGTAGAGGAGTCTGTCCTTTCCGTAGGATATAGATAACACGTTGCAGAATATGTGGCTATCTATAACATGTATGTTGGTGTTCCTGATTGAATGCATAAGATGATGGATGATTAGAAGTCTTCCTCATGTCAGGTGTGCAATTTCTTACCAGAGGTTTAGAGTATACTGTGTTTTTATATTTTCTCTCCCGTACAACAGGCAGAGAAGAATGAACTCTGGGAAGAGAAACTTGTGCTGAAGGCCGACAAAGAAAGGATGGAGCAGCAGTTGAAAGCTACGGCCATACCAGCTCCCGGGTATGTGTCAACTCACCCATATGCATATCACGGCGGAGTGAACAAGGTGGCAGTTTATCCCAGCTATGGTTTGGTCCCAATGTGGCAATATTTGCCTCCATCTACTGTTGATACATCTCATGATCATGAACTTAGGCCTCCTGCTGCATAGTTCATTTGAATGCTATCTTTTACAAGCATCTAGTGGTTGTGGTGTCCATTAATTTGTAGATATTATTTTTTGCTTCAACTTTCCTGGTTTTTAAATTCAAGTTATGACCCCTGTAATGCTCTTATTTCTTGTATGGTACCTATATGTTCTTGAATATATGTTCTTGTCCCTTGTATATATATCTGTATGATAGGTAATAGAATACTAATATTGAGTGATATTGTAACCATTTTTCTACCTTTTCATTGTTGAAAACTCAATCACTGCAAGCGTTCTAGATTATACTACTGTATTATACAGAACAGCTTTGGGAATATTTATTAAAGAAATATAAAATTAAATCAAACAAAAGACCGTCTTTGCTTTAACTTGCAACTAGGGCTGTGCAACTGAACTGCAAGATAGTTTGATATGTGGAGTTGTGGACTGATTAAGAAATAAAATGCAATTATTTAAATTATTGTTGTTAATCATCAAATTGCAGATATAAAATTGCGTCAAAAGTACGTAGAAAAATGGTAATGGGCCTAGGTAATTAACTGCATTTGATCCATAATCTTGTAATAACTTGCCAAAAAAGTAACTCATCATCTCATAATCTTGTAATAACTTGCCAAGAAAGTAACTTATCATCCGCTGAGCAAAACTCTATAAATAAGAGAACCACTGCGTCTAACTAGCTATCACTGTTCACATCCTAAATTGGCTCAACACACATATTCATTACACATGTTTCATCAAGAATCTACACCTCCAGTTGCCAAGAGGCAGAAAATTAAGGCCATCGACAATCAAAAATGGAAGATGGTTTCGGCTCAAAAATTGAAGATGGTTTCGGCTTCTTTCTACATTCCAAAAGACAACCCAGCCAAACCGCGCGGCGAGGATGCTCACTTCGTCTCCAAAAACCACAACACCGTCGGTGTGGCCGACGGAGTCGGCGGTTGGGCCGTGAAAGGCATCGACGCCGGAAAATACGCTCGGGAGCTGATGCGCAAATCCTTGGCCGCCATTCACAACCAACACCAACATTATCCAAGATCATCAGTAGTAAACCCTAGGAAGGTTCTGCAAGAAGCTTACAACAACACCAAATCCAAGGGCTCATCCACGGCCTGCATCGTGGCGCTCAGAGAGGACGACCGGTGCCTGTGCGCCGCCAACGTCGGCGACAGCGGCTTCATGGTGTTCAGGAACCGAAAGTGCTGTTACGTGTCGCCGGTTCAGCAGCGCGGCTTCAACTGCCCGTACCAGCTGGGCGGCGCCAGTAGCAAAGGCGGTCCCGAATCGGCGGAGGAGATGGTGGTGGGTGTGGAGGCCGGAGATATTGTGGTGGTGGGGACGGACGGGTTGCTGGACAACATGTTTGCGTGGGAGATAGAGGAGATACTGGCGGAGGAGAGTAATGTGGCGGTGGCGAAGAAAGGGGTGGCGGCGGAGGCGGAGCACTTGGCTTGGATCATAGCGGAGAATGCGCTGTTCGCTGCTCTGGACGACGTTTGTACGCCCTTCGAATTGGCTGCTCGGAAGTACGGACTGGATCGCAAGGGTGGCAAGATGGACGACATTACTGTTATTGTCTCCATTATCCAACCTTCTTCTTGATCTTCTTCTTTAATCACAACTCATGGTCATATATTTATTCATTCAGTTAATTCAAAAAACTTTACATTACATTCTTTTTAACTGTTTCTTTTTGTATGTATATATCTTTTTCTTGGATTTGGTACAATTAATGTTACTACGCACATACAATGTTGTATTAATATTCAGCTCGTGATTAATATATTTTGCATTTTTCAAATCGTGTATTTGCTAAAAATTACAAATCTGGTCGGGAATTTTGTTATTGGTCGGAATGCATCAATAAATTAAGTTACGTTGTATGCAATTTAGTCAATTTGATGTGACATGTCATGAATGCAGTGACACATATGTATACATTTATTTTGTTTGAGAGATTTACTTGGTCAGTGTGTATAACATGCATTAGTGTTCAATCTACACATCTTCTTGAAGATAACTATTAGGAACATCTATTTGAGATCCGTTTGAAAAATTGTTCACTTGTTTTGAGCACCCAAATTAAGAAATTAACAATCCCACGGTCTTCATTTGAGACATGGATGCCAAAATGTATTCATAATCGACAATATGCTTTTGAGAATATACCTTAATAACCACTAGTAACCATTGCATTCTTTTATTTCTCATTTGCTTCGGCGTAGCTAAAGGGATCATCCTAATCTACAAATTATAAAAAGAATGTTGGATCATCAAAAACCTCTAATTCAACGACTTTTGTTTCTTTATAAATATGCACGTATATCTTGGGGTCCTCTTATTCAAACATGCTCTTCACCAGAGCTTTCTCCTGAGGTAGAGCTATAGAGGGAGTTGGAGACATAGTGCTTGTTGTTAATTGACTCTTTCATTGCTTCTTGGTTTCTCTTATCCTCTTTTGAAAGGAAAGGAAAAAATTCATAATTATCATCTTATTGAATGCTCCAATCCCATGAACCTTAAACTCAACAACTTGGCTAATAATAATTTTTTTGAATAGATAGATTGTAGATATAGTAACCTTTTCACCTCTAGGCCGGCATAGCCAACAAGCACAAACTTCTAACTCTTATTGTATTTTTTAGCTATACAAAAGAGGGTAGCTCTTCTCTTTTAACCCAAAACTCCACCCCACCCGGCGCAATAAAATTTGAACCCACGACTTCCCACGAGGAGATGTAACTCTTATTGTTGAGATGTGACCATTTCTCGTTTGAAACATGAGCATAAGAAATACTTCCAAATATTCGTAGATGAGAGACCGAATGTCTTTTTCCACTCCATATACTTCTTGAGGTGTCATGTCTCAAACACTCTTTTTGGGCATCAACTGATCAATAATTATATTTAACATTGAGCAATTTTACTTTAAAACTCTTATGAAATTTTTTTACTTTTCAATATGCTTCTAGTCACATGCATATTGAAAATCGTTAGGTTCTTTTCCTTCACACCATTTTATTGAGTTGAGTATATGGTACTGTTAGGGGACATTGAATGCCATTTGCTTCAAAGAAATCTTTGAACTCATTTTTTTATTCATAAAAGAGCAGAGCTCATACTAATATATTAAGGAGGAAAGAACTGCCGAGCTTCCATGGCGGGAATTGTTGAGTTACAGTCCAACAAGAGCAAGTCTAAAACACCCCAGGCGGATGATCAGAATAACAGGAAGAAGAAATACAATCGTTAAAACTAACAGGCGATAAAATCTGCAACTCTATTCACCCTTCTGTTGATGGCAAGAACCAAATGATCATCAATATGTCTCAAACTTTCCCTGCACTCCAAAATAAGAGAGCACAGAGGATGAGAAGAACAGTCTTCTAAATATAAGAGATCAATAACTGAGGTAACATCAACTTCAAGCACCACTTTGCTAAAATTGAGACCGATACAAAGATCAATAGCTCCTTTGAAGATAAATAACTCAACAGCACACTGTCAGTCCAACCCAAGAATTTAACTGAACCCTCAACCCAGTGGCCCTGAAAATCTATGGTAACCACACCAGCACTGCTCAACCCTCAATTTCCTAAACATTACCCATCTGAATTAACTTTCACCCAAGAATGAGGAGGAGCAGTCCTTATAGAGGAATTAGATCTCAAAACATGATCAACATAAAGACTACCAGAAGAAACAGAGTGGCTAACTAAGAAAAAGTATTCAGCAGCCAAGGATTTGATCCTAAAAACAACTGAATTGGGAGAGGAAACAAAATCTTTAAATGTATAAGTATTACGATCAAGCCAAATGACCTAGCAACCATAGACAAATAAGACATTCCAAGGAAAGAGTGGACCAACATAAATATTAGACAAATACTTAAAAAACCACTCCAAAAATGAAATATCAGAAACAGTAACATCGAAACCCAAGGAGTTCCAAACACAACAAGCAATATTACAATCTCTGGGAATATGACTAGTATCCTCCATTGAACAAGAACATCTATGACACCAACTGTCCACATTGGTCGTTCTATTAATAAGAAACTTTTTAGAAAGGATACCATTATGTAGACACAACCAAGCAAACAACCTAATTATCTCTTGACACTTAAGATTCCGAAGGACTTTTCAAGGCTTGGGAGAGATCCTATTCATCATAGGCATATCAGAATTAGAGAGAATCCCTAAATGAGCATAAAATAGAATCAACTAAATTAGACTTTGGATGGAAAGGAATGGCTCTAATGATTAATTGCATATTAGTGGGGATTTGAAATGAGACCTTGGAAAAATTCCAATTCTCATTCTTATCCCAGAGAAAGCTCACGGTCAGGGAGTCCTCGATCAAATATGTTAAAAGGACTAGAAATGTTATTCGATCCACATCATCTATCATGGAACAAGTCATAAACAAGGCCATTTTCATGACTCCAAGCAAAAATATCAATAATGAGCTTATCAGTAAGACCTATTGGTGTGTGTCTGGCAAGTATACCAGAGTCAACCTCGTAATACAGAACGGTTAAGTCCGGATATCGTATCCACAAAAAACTTGAGGCGGAAATTAAAAGTGTACTTAGTGCTGGTGCTAACTAATCTACTGAAAGCGGTAAACAATAATATGAGGGTGTGAAGGTGTGTGCAATCGTGCACATGCGGTAGACTTGTAAATAAAGTGGAACATAATTAATGAGTAAAAAGCAGGAGAGATAAGAAAGTAGTACCCAGATTTGATGAAGAAGTGAATCGGGATGTAATTTATATCCACACGTTGATGGATCGGAATGCCCTACC